>CAOJWK010000217.1:0-81566 GCA_948455865.1 Conomelus anceps | reverse complement strand
TTGTATTCAAAATTGAAATAATTGAATGAACAGTCTGCTTGTAGGCCTAGGCCCATTCACTAGCTGCATTGATATTATGCTTTTTCCAATATCTGGAGCAATGAATAATGGGAAGAGTGTGTTTATTATTTTTATCCACTCTATTTGATCATAATATGTTGTATTAGGTGATAAATTAATTATATTTGTATTCAAAATTGAAATAATTTAATGAACAGTCTGCTTGTAGGCCTAGGCCCATTCACTAGCTGCACTGATATTATGCTTTTTCCAATATCTGAAGCAATGAATAATGGGAAGAGTGTGTTTATTATTTCTATTCACTCTATTTGATCATAATATGTTGTATTAGGTGAAAAATTAATTATATTTGTATTCAAAATTGAAATAATTGAATGAACAGTCTGCTTGTAGGCCTAGGCCCATCCACTAGCTGCATTGATATTATGCTTTTTCCAATATCTGAAGCAATGAATAATGGGAAGAGTGTGTTTATTATTTCTATTCACTCTATTTGATCATAATATGTTGTATTAGGTGAAAAATTAATTATATTTGTATTCAAAATTGAAATAATTTAATGAACAGTCTGCTTGTAGGCATGGCCCATTCACTAGCTGCACTGATATTATGCTTTTTCCAATATCTGAAGCAATGAATAATGGGAAGAGTGTGTTTATTATTTCTATTCACTCTATTTGATCATAATATGTTGTATTAGGTGAAAAATTAATTATATTTGTATTCAAAATTGAAATAATTGAATGAACAGTCTGCTTGTAGGCCTAGGCCCATCCACTAGCTGCATTGATATTATGCTTTTTCCAATATCTGAAGCAATGAATAATGGGAAGATACTGTTTATTATTTTTATCCACTCTATTTGATCATAATTTGTTGTATTAGGTGATAAATTAATTATATTTGTATTCAAAATTGAAATAATTTAATGAACAGTCTGCTTGTAGGCATGGCCCATTCACTAGCTGCACTGATATTATGCTTTTTCCAATATCTGAAGCAATGAATAATGGGAAGAGTGTGTTTATTATTTCTATTCACTCTATTTGATCATAATATGTTGTATTAGGTGAAAAATTAATTATATTTGTATTCAAAATTGAAATAATTGAATGAACAGTCTGCTTGTAGGCCTAGGCCCATTCATTAGCTGCATTGATATTATGCTTTTTCCAATATCTGAAGCAATGAATAATGGGAAGAGTGTGTTTATTATTTTTATCCACTCTATTTGATCAAAATATGTTGTATTAGGTGATAAATTAATTATATTTGTATTCAAAATTGAAATAATTGAATGAACAGTCTGCTTGTAGGCCTAGGCCCATTCACTAGCTGCATTGATATTATGCTTTTTCCAATATCTGAAGCAATGAATAATGGGAAGAGTGTGTTTATTATTTTTATCCACTCTATTTGATCAAAATATGTTGTATTAGGTGATAAATTAATTATATTTGTATTCAAAATTGAAATAATTGAATGAACAGTCTGCTTGTAGGCCTAGGCCCATTCACTAGCTGCATTGATATTATGCTTTTTCCAATATCTGAAGCAATGAATAATGGGAAGAGTGTGTTTATTATTTTTATCCACTCTATTCGATCATAATATGTTGTATTAGGTGATAAATTAATTATATTTGTATTCAAAATTGAAATAATTGAATGAACAGTCTGCTTGTAGGCCTAGGCCCATCCACTAGCTGCATTGATATTATGCTTTTTCCAATATCTGAAGCAATGAATAATGGGAAGAGTGTGTTTATTATTTTTATCCACTCTATTTGATCATAATATGTTGTATTAGGTGATAAATTAATTATATTTGTATTCAAAATTGAAATAATTGAATGAACAGTCTGCTTGTAGGCCTAGGCCCATTCACTAGCTGCACTGATATTATGCTTTTTCCAATATCTGAAGCAATAAATAATGGGAAGAGTGTGTTTATTATTTCTATTCACTCTATTTGATCATAATATATTGTATTAGATGAAAAATTAATTATATTTGTATTCAAAATTGAAATAATTGAATGAACAGTCTGCTTGTAGGCCTAGGCCCATCCACTAGCTGCATTGATATTATGCTTTTTCCAATATCTGAAGCAATGAATAATGAGAAGAGTGTGTTTATTATTTTTATCCACTCTATTTGATCATAATATGTTGTATTAGGTGAAAAATTAATTATATTTGTATTCAAAATTGAAATAATTGAATGAACAGTCTGCTTGAAGGCCTAGGCCAATTCACTAGCTGCACTGATATTATGCTTTTTCCAATATCTGAAGCAATGAATAATGGGAAGAGTGTGTTTATTATTTCTATTCACTCTATTTGATCATAATATGTTGTATTAGGTGAAAAATTAATTATATTTGTATTCAAAATTGAAATAATTGAATGAACAGTCTGCTTGTAGGCCTAGGCCCATCCACTAGCTGCATTGATATTATGCTTTTTCCAATATCTGAAGCAATGAATAATGGGAAGAGTGTGTTTATTATTTTTATCCACTCTATTTGATCATAATATGTTGTATTAGGTGATAAATTAATTATATTTGTATTCAAAATTGAAATAATTGAATGAACAGTCTGCTTGTAGGCCTAGGCCCATTCACTAGCTGCACTGATATTATGCTTTTTCCAATATCTGAAGCAATGAATAATGGGAAGAGTGTGTTTATTATTTCTATTCACTCTATTTGATCATAATATGTTGTATTAGGTGAAAAATTAATTATATATGTATTCAAAATTGAAATAATTGAATGAACAGTCTGCTTGTAGGCCTAGGCCCATCCACTAGCTGCATTGATATTATGCTTTTTCCAATATCTGAAGCAACGAATAATGGGAAGAGTGTTTTTTATTATTTTTATCCACTCTATTTGATCAAAATATGTTGTATTAGGTGATAAATTAATTATATTTGTATTCAAAATTGAAATAATTGAATGAACAGTCTGCTTGTAGGCCTAGGCCCATTCACTAGCTGCATTGATATTATGCTTTTTCCAATATCTGAAGCAATGAATAATGGGAAGAGTGTGTTTATTATTTTTATCCACTCTATTTGATCAAAATATGTTGTATTAGGTGATAAATTAATTATATTTGTATTCAAAATTGAAATAATTGAATGAACAGTCTGCTTGTAGGCCTAGGTCCATCCACTAGCTGCATTGATATTATGCTTTTTCCAATATCTGAAGCAATGAATAATGGGAAGAGTGAGTTTATTATTTTTATCCACTCTATTTGATCAAAATATGTTGTATTAGGTGATAAATTAATTATATTTGTATTCAAAATTGAAATAATTGAATGAACAGTCTGCTTGTAGGCCTAGGCCCATCCACTAGCTGCATTGATATTATGCTTTTTCCAATATCTGAAGCAATGAATAATGGGAAGAGTGTGTTTATTTTTTTTATCCACTCTATTTGATCATAATATGTTGTATTAGGTGATAAATTAATTATATTTGTATTCAAAATTGAAATAATTGAATGAACAGTCTGCTTGTAGGCCTAGGCCCATCCACTAGCTGCATTGATATTATGCTTTTTCCAATATCTGAAGCAATGAATAATGGGAAGAGTGTGTTTATTATTTCTATTCACTCTATTTGATCATAATATGTTGTATTAGGTGAAAAATTAATTATATTTGTATTCAAAATTGAAATAATTTAATGAACAGTCTGCTTGTAAGCCTAGGCCCATCCACTAGCTGCATTGATATTATGCTTTTTCCAATATCTGAAGCAATGAATAATGGGAAGAGTGTGTTTATTATTTTTATCCACTCTATTTGATCATAATATGTTGTATTAGGTGATAAATTAATTATATTTGTATTCAAAATTGAAATAATTGAATGAACAGTCTGCTTGTAGGCCTAGGCCCATTCACTAGCTGCATTGATATTACGCTTTTCCCAATATCTGAAGCATTGAATAATGGGAAGAGTGTGTTTATTATTTTTATCCACTCTATTTGATCAAAATATGTTGTATTAGGTGATAAATTAATTATATTTGTATTCAAAATTGAAATAATTGAATGAACAGTCTGCTTGTAGGCCTAGGCCCATCCACTAGCTGCATTGATATTATGCTTTTTCCAATATCTGAAGCAATGAATAATGGGAAGAGTGTGTTTATTATTTTTATCCACTCTATTTGATCATAATATGTTGTATTAGGTGATAAATTAATTATATTTGTATTCAAAATTGAAATAATTGAATGAACAGTCTGCTTGTAGGCCTAGGCCCATTCACTAGCTGCATTGATATTATGCTTTTTCCAATATCTGAAGCAATGAATAATGGGAAGAGTGTGTTTATTATTTTTATCCACTCTATTTGATCATAATATGTTGTATTAGGTGATGAATTGATTATATTTGTATTCAAAATTGAAATAATTGAATGAACAGTCTGCTTGTAGGCCTAGGCCAATCCACTAGCTGCATTGATATTATGCTTTTTCCAATATCTGAAGCAATGAATAATGGGGAGAGTGTGTTTATTATTTTTATCCACTCTATTTGATCATAATATGTTGTATTAGGTGATAAATTAATTATATTTGTATTCAAAATTGAAATAATTGAATGAACAGTCTGCTTGTAGGCCTAGGCCCATCCACTAGCTGCATTGTTATTATGCTTTTTCCAATATCTGAAGCAATGAATAATGGGAAGAGTGTGTTTATTATTTTTATCCACTCTATTTGATCATAATATGTTGTATTAGGTGATAAATTAATTATATTTGTATTCAAAATTGAAATAATTGAATGAACAGTCTGCTTGTAGGCCTAGGCCCATCCACTAGCTGCATTGATATTATGCTTTTTCCAATATCTGAAGCAATGAATAATGGGAAGAGTGTGTTTATTATTTTTATCCACTCTATTTGATCATAATATGTTGTATTAGGTGATAAATTAATTATATTTGTATTCAAAATTGAAATAATTGAATGAACAGTCTGCTTGTAGGCCTAGGCCCATCCACTAGCTGCATTGATATTATGCTTTTTCCAATATCTGAAGCAATGAATAATGGGAAGAGTGTGTTTATTATTTTTATCCACTCTATTTGATCATAATATGTTGTATTAGGTGATAAATTAATTATATTTGTATTCAAAATTGAAATAATTGAATGAACAGTCTGCTTGTAGGCCTAGGCCCATCCACTAGCTGCATTGATAATATGCTTTTTCCAATATCTGAAGCAATGAATGATGGGAAGAGTGTGTTTATTATTTTTATCCACTCTATTTGTTCATAATATGTTGTATTAGGTGATAAATTAATTATATTTGTATTCAAAATTGAAATAATTTAATGAACAGTCTGCTTGTAGGCCTAGGCCCATCCACTAGCTGCATTGATATTATGCTTTTTCCAATATCTGAAGCAATGAATAATGAGAAGAGTGTGTTTATTATTTTTATCCACTCTATTTGATCATAATATGTTGTATTAGGTGATAAATTAATTATATTTGTATTCAAAATTGAAATAATTGAATGAACAGTCTGCTTGTAGGCCTAGGCCCATCCACTAGCTGCATTGATATTATGCTTTTTCCAATATCTGAAGCAATGAATAATGGGAAGAGTGTGTTTATTATTTTTATCCACTCTATTTGATCATAATATGTTGTATTAGGTGATAAATTAATTATATTTGTATTCAAAATTGAAATAATTGAATGAACAGTCTGCTTGTAGGCCTAGGCCCATCCACTAGCTGCATTGATATTATGCTTTTTCCAATATCTGAAGCAATGAATAATGGGAAGAGTGTGTTTATTATTTTTATCCACTCTATTTGATCATAATATGTTGTATTAGGTGATAAATTAATTATATTTGTATTCAAATTGAAATAATTGAATGAACAGTCTGCTTGTAGGCCTAGGCCCATTCACTAGCTGCATTGATATTATGCTTTTTCCAATATCTGAAGCAATGAATAATGGGAAGAGTGTGTTTATTATTTTTATCCACTCTATTTGATCATAATATGTTGTATTAGGTGATAAATTAATTATATTTGTATTCAAAATTGAAATAATTGAATGAACAGTCTGCTTGTAGGCCTAGGCCCATCCACTAGCTGCATTGATATTATGCTTTTTCCAATATCTGAAGCAATGAATAATGGGAAGAGTGTGTTTATTATTTTTATCCACTCTATTTGATCAAAATATGTTGTATCAGGTGATAAATTAATTATATTTGTATTCAAAATTGAAATAATTGAATGAACAGTCTGCTTGTAGGCCTAGGCCCATCCACTAGCTGCACTGATATTATGCTTTTTCCAATATCTGAAGCAATGAATAATGGGAAGAGTGTGTTTATTATTTTTATCCACTCTATTTGATCATAATATGTTGTATTAGGTGATAAATTAATTATATTTGTATTCAAAATTGAAATAATTGAATGAACAGTCTGCTTGTAGGCCTAGGCCCATTCACTAGCTGCACTGATATTATGCTTTTTCCAATATCTGAAGCAATAAATAATGGGAAGAGTGTGTTTATTATTTCTATTCACTCTATTTGATCATAATATATTGTATTAGATGGAAAATTAATTATATTTGTATTCAAAATTGAAATAATTGAATGAACAGTCTGCTTGTAGGCCTAGGCCCATCCACTAGCTGCATTGATATTATGCTTTTTCCAATATCTGAAGCAATGAATAATGGGAAGAGTGTGTTTATTATTTTTATCCACTCTATTTGATCATAATATGTTGTATTAGGTGATAAATTAATTATATTTGTATTCAAAATTGAAATAATTGAATGAACAGTCTGCTTGTAGGCCTAGGCCCATCCACTAGCTGCATTGATATTATGCTTTTTCCAATATCTGAAGCAATGAATAATGGGAAGAGTGTGTTTATTATTTTTATCCACTCTATTTGATCATAATATGTTGTATTAGGTGATAAATTAATTATATTTGTATTCAAAATTGAAATAATTGAATGAACAGTCTGCTTGTAGGCCTAGGCCCATTCACTAGCTGCACTGATATTATGCTTTTTCCAATATCTGAAGCAATGAATAATGGGAAGAGAGTGTTTATTATTTTTATCCACTCTATTCGATCAAAATATGTTGTATTAGGTGATAAATTAATTATATTTGTATTCAAAATTGAAATAATTTAATGAACAGTCTGCTTGTAGGCCTAGGCCCATTCACTAGCTGCATTGATATTATGCTTTTTCCAATATCTGAAGCAATGAATAATGGGAAGAGTGTGTTTATTATTTTTATCCACTCTATTTGATCATAATATGTTGTATTAGGTGATAAATTAATTATATTTGTATTCAAAATTGAAATAATTGAATGAACAGTCTGCTTGTAGGCCTAGGCCCATTCACTAGCTGCACTGATATTATGCTTTTTCCAATATCTGAAGCAATGAATAATGGGAAGAGTGTGTTTATTATTTCTATTCACTCTATTTGATCATAATATGTTGTATTAGGTGAAAAATTAATTATATTTGTATTCAAAATTGAAATAATTGAATGAACAGTCTGCTTGTAGGCCTAGGCCCATCCACTAGCTGCATTGATATTATGCTTTTTCCAATATCTGAAGCAATGAATAATGGGAAGAGTGTGTTTATTATTTTTATCCACTCTATTTGATCATAATATGTTGTATTAGGTGATAAATTAATTATATTTGTATTCAAAATTGAAATAATTGAATGAAAAGTCTGCTTGTAGGCCTAGGCCCATTCACTAGCTGCACTGATATTATGCTTTTTCCAATATCTGAAGCAATGAATAATGGGAAGAGTGTGTTTATTATTTCTATTCACTCTATTTGATCATAATATGTTGTATTAGGTGAAAAGTTAATTATATTTGTATTCAAAATTGAAATAATTGAATGAACAGTCTGCTTGTAGGCCTAGGCCCATTCACTAGCTGCATTGATATTATGCTTTTTCCAATATCTGAAGCAATGAATAATGGGAAGAGTGTGTTTATTATTTTTATCCACTCTATTTGATCAAAATATGTTGTATTAGGTGATAAATTAATTATATTTGTATTCAAAATTGAAATAATTGAATGAACAGTCTGCTTGTAGGCCTAGGCCCATTCACTAGCTGCATTGATATTATGCTTTTTCCAATATCTGAAGCAATGAATAATGGGAAGAGTGTGTTTATTATTTTTATCCACTCTATTTGATCAAAATATGTTGTATTAGGTGATAAATTAATTATATTTGTATTCAAAATTGAAATAATTGAATGAACAGTCTGCTTGTAGGCCTAGGCCCATCCACTAGCTGCATTGATATTATGCTTTTTCCAATATCTGAAGCAATGAATAATGGGAAGAGTGTGTTTATTATTTTTATCCACTCTATTTGATCAAAATATGTTGTATTAGGTGAAAAATTAATTATATTTGTATTCGAAATTGAAATAATTGAATGAACAGTCTGCTTGTAGGCCTAGGCCCATCCACTAGCTGCATTGATATTATGCTTTTTCCAATATCTGAAGCAATGAATAATGGGAAGAGTGTGTTTATTATTTTTATCCACTCTATTTGATCATAATATGTTGTATTAGGTGATAAATTAATTATATTTGTATTCAAAATTGAAATAATTGAATGAACAGTCTGCTTGTAGGCCTAGGCCCATCCACTAGCTGCATTGATATTATGCTTTTTCCAATATCTGAAGCAATGAATAATGGGAAGAGTGTGTTTATTATTTCTATTCACTCTATTTGATCATAATATGTTGTATTAGGTGAAAAATTAATTATATTTGTATTCAAAATTGAAATAATTTAATGAACAGTCTGCTTGTAGGCCTAGGCCCATCCACTAGCTGCATTGATATTATGCTTTTTCCAATATCTGAAGCAATGAATAATGGGAAGAGTGTGTTTATTATTTTTATCCACTCTATTTGATCATAATATGTTGTATTAGGTGATAAATTAATTATATTTGTATTCAAAATTGAAATAATTGAATGAACAGTCTGCTTGTAGGCCTAGGCCCATTCACTAGCTGCATTGATATTACGCTTTTCCCAATATCTGAAGCAATGAATAATGGGAAGAGTGTGTTTATTATTTTTATCCACTCTATTTGATCAAAATATGTTGTATTAGGTGATAAATCAATTATATTTGTATTCAAAATTGAAATAATTGAATGAACAGTCTGCTTGTAGGCCTAGGCCCATCCACTAGCTGCATTGATATTATGCTTTTTCCAATATCTGAAGCAATGAATAATGGGAAGAGTGTGTTTATTATTTTTATCCACTCTATTTGATCATAATATGTTGTATTAGGTGATAAATTAATTATATTTGTATTCAAAATTGGAATAATTGAATGAACAGTCTGCTTGTAGGCCTAGGCCCATTCACTAGCTGCATTGATATTATGCTTTTTCCAATATCTGAAGCAATGAATAATGAGAAGAGTGTGTTTATTATTTTTATCCACTCTATTTGATCATAATATGTTGTATTAGTTGATAAATTGATTATATTTGTATTCAAAATTGAAATAATTGAATGAACAGTCTGCTTGTAGGCCTAGGCCAATCCACTAGCTGCATTGATATTATGCTTTTTCCAATATCTGAAGCAATGAATAATGGGAAGAGTGTGTTTATTATTTTTATCCACTCTATTTGATCATAATATGTTGTATTAGGTGATAAATTAATTATATTTGTATTCAAAATTGAAATAATTGAATGAACAGTCTGCTTGTAGGCCTAGGCCCATCCACTAGCTGCATTGATATTATGCTTTTTCCAATATCTGAAGCAATGAATAATGGGAAGAGTGTGTTTATTATTTTTATCCACTCTATTTGATCATAATATGTTGTATTAGGTGATAAATTAATTATATTTGTATTCAAAATTGAAATAATTGAATGAACAGTCTGCTTGTAGGCCTAGGCCCATCCACTAGCTGCATTGATATTATGCTTTTTCCAATATCTGAAGCAATGAATAATGGGAAGAGTGTGTTTATTATTTTTATCCACTCTATTTGATCATAATATGTTGTATTAGGTGATAAATTAATTATATTTGTATTCAAAATTGAAATAATTGAATGAACAGTCTGCTTGTAGGCCTAGGCCCATTCACGAGCTGCATTGATATTATGCTTTTTCCAATATCTGAAGCAATGAATAATGGGAAGAGTGTGTTTATTATTTTTATTCACTCTATTTGATCATAATATGTTGTATTAGGTGATAAATTAATTATATTTGTATTCAAAATTGAAATAATTGAATGAACAGTCTGCTTGTAGGCCTAGGCCCATCCACTAGCTGCATTGATAATATGCTTTTTCCAATATCTGAAGCAATGAATGATGGGAAGAGTGTGTTTATCATTTTTATCCACTCTATTTGATCATAATATGTTGTATTAGGTGATAAATTAATTATATTTGTATTCAAAATTGAAATAATTTAATGAACAGTCTGCTTGTAGGCCTAGGCCCATCCACTAGCTGCATTGATATTATGCTTTTTCCAATATCTGAAGCAATGAATAATGGGAAGAGTGTGTTTATTATTTTTATCCACTCTATTTGATCATAATATGTTGTATTAGGTGATAAATTAATTATATTTGTATTCAAAATTGAAATAATTGAATGAACAGTCTGCTTGTAGGCCTAGGCCCATCCACTAGCTGCATTGATATTATGCTTTTTCCAATATCTGAAGCAATGAATAATGGGAAGAGTGTGTTTATTATTTTTATCCACTCTATTTGATCATAATATGTTGTATTAGGTGATAAATTAATTATATTTGTATTCAAAATTGAAATAATTGAATGAACAGTCTGCTTGTAGGCCTAGGCCCATCCACTAGCTGCATTGATATTATGCTTTTTCCAATATCTGAAGCAATGAATAATGGGAAGAGTGTGTTTATTATTTTTATCCACTCTATATTTGATCATAATATGTTGTATTAGGTGATAAATTAATTATATTTGTATTCAAAATTGAAATAATTGAATGAACAGTCTGCTTGTAGGCCTAGGCCCATTCACTAGCTGCATTGATATTATGCTTTTTCCAATATCTGAAGCAATGAATAATGGGAAGAGTGTTAATTATTTTTATCCACTCTATTTGATCATAATATGTTGTATTAGGTGATAAATTAATTATATTTGTATTCAAAATTGAAATAATTGAATGAACAGTCTGCTTGTAGGCCTAGGCCCATCCACTAGCTGCATTGATATTATGCTTTTTCCAATATCTGAAGCAATGAATAATGGGAAGAGTGTGTTTATTATTTTTATCCACTCTATTTGATCAAAATATGTTGTATTAGGTGATAAATTAATTATATTTGTATTCAAAATTGAAATAATTGAATGAACAGTCTGCTTGTAGGCCTAGGCCCATCCACTAGCTGCATTGATATCATGCTTTTTCCAATATCTGAAGCGATGAATAATGGGAAGAGTGTGTTTATTATTTTTATCCACTCTATTTGATCATAATATGTTGTATTAGGTGATAAATTAATTATATTTGTATTCAAAATTGAAATAATTGAATGAACAGTCTGCTTGTAGGCCTAGGCCCATCCACTAGCTGCATTGATATTATGCTTTTTCCAATATCTGAAGCAATGAATAATGGGAAGAGTGTGTTTATTATTTTTATCCACTCTATTTGATCATAATATGTTGTATTAGGTGATAAATTGATTATATTTGTATTCAAAATTGAAATAATTCAATGAACAGTCTGCTTGTAGGCCTAGGCCCATTCACTAGCTGCATTGATATTATGCTTTTTTCAATATCTGAAGCAATGAATAATGGGAAGAGAGTGTTTATTATTTTTATCCACTCTATTTGATCATAATATGTTGTATTAGGTGATAAATTAATTATATTTTTATTCAAAATTGAAATAATTGAATGAACAGTCTGCTTGTAGGCCTAGGCCCATCCACTAGCTGCATTGATATTATGCTTTTTCCAATATCTGAAGCAATGAATAATGGGAAGAGTGTGTTTATTATTTTTATCCACTCTATTTGATCAAAATATGTTGTATAAGGTGAAAAATTAATTATATTTGTATTCAAAATCGAAATAATTGAATGAACAGTCTGCTTGTAGGCCTAGGCCCATCCACTAGCTGCATTGATATTATGCTTTTTCCAATATCTGAAGCAATGAATAATGGGAAGAATGTGTTTATTATTTTTATCCACTCTATTTGATCATAATATGTTGTATTAGGTGAAAAATTAATTATATTTGTATTCAAAATTGAAATAATTGAATGAACAATCTGCTTGTAGGCCTAGGCCCATCCACTAGCTGCATTGATATTATGCTTTTTCCAATATCTGAAGCAATGAATAATGGGAAGAATGTGTTTATTATTTTTATCCACTCTATTTGATCATAATATGTTGTATTAGGTGATAAATTAATTATATTTGTATTCAAAATTGAAATAATTGAATGAACAGTCTGCTTGAAGGCCTAGGCCCATCCACTAGCTGCATTGATATTATGCTTTCTCCAATATCTGAAGCAATGAATAATGGGAAGAGTGTGTTTATTATTTTTATCCACTCTATTTGATCATAATATGTTGTATTAGGTGATAAATTAATTATATTTGTATTCAAAATTGAAATAATTGAATGAACAGTCTGCTTGTAGGCCTAGGCCCATTCACTAGCTGCATTGATATTATGCTTTTTCCAATATCTGAAGCAATGAATAATGGGAAGAGTGTGTTTATTATTTTTATCCACTCTATTTGATCATAATATGTTGTATTAGGTGATAAATTAATTATATTTGTATTCAAAATTGAAATAATTGAATGAACAGTCTGCTTGTAGGCCCAGGCCCATCCACTAGCTGCATTGATATTATACTTTTCCCAATATCTGAAGCAATGAATAATGGGAAGAGTGTGTTTATTATTTTTATCCACTCTATTTGATCATAATATGTTGTATTAGGTGATAAATTAATTATATTTGTATTCAAAATTGAAATAATTGAATGAACAGTCTGCTTGTAGGCCTAGGCCCATTCACTAGCTGCATTGATATTATGCTTTTTCCAATATCTGAAGCAATGAATAATGGGAAGAGTGTGTTTATTATTTTTATCCACTCTATTTGATCATAATATGTTGTATTAGGTGATAAATTAATTATATTTGTATTCAAAATTGAAATAATTGAATGAACAGTCTGCTTGAGGGCCTAGGCCCATCCACTAGCTGCATTGATATTATGCTTTTTCCAATATCTGAAGCAATGAATAATGGGAAGAGTGTGTTTATTATTTTTATCCACTCTATTTGATCAAAATATGTTGTATTAGGTGATAAATTAATTATATTTGTATTCAAAATTGGAATAATTGAATGAACAGTCTGCTTGTAGGCCTAGGCCCATCCACTAGCTGCATTGATATTATGCTTTTTCCAATATCTGAAGCAATGAATAATGGGAAGAGTGTGTTTATTATTTTTATCCACTCTATTTGATCATAATATGTTGTATTAGGTGATAAATTAATTATATTTGTAATTAAAATTGAAATAATTTAATGAACAGTCTGCTTGTAGGCCTAGGCCCATTCACTAGCTGCATTGATATTATGCTTTTTCCAATATCTGAAGCAATGAATAATGGGAAGATACTGTTTATTATTTTTATCCACTCTATTTGATCATAATATGTTGTATTAGGTGATAAATTAATTATATTTGTATTCAAAATTGAAATAATTGAATGAACAGTCTGCTTGTAGGCCTAGGCCCATCCACTAGCTGCATTGATATTATGCTTTTTCCAATATCTGAAGCAATGAATAATGGGAAGAGTGTGTTTATTATTTCTATCCACTCTATTTGATCATAATATGTTGTATTAGGTGATAAATTAATTATATTTGTATTCAAAATTGAAATAATTTAATGAACAGTCTGCTTGTAGGCCTAGGCCCATTCACTAGCTGCACTGATATTATGCTTTTTCCAATATCTGAAGCAATGAATAATGGGAAGAGTGTGTTTATTATTTCTATTCACTCTATTTGATCATAATATGTTGTATTAGGTGAAAAATTAATTATATTTGTATTCAAAATTGAAATAATTGAATGAACAGTCTGCTTGTAGGCCTAGGCCCATCCACTAGCTGCATTGATATTATGCTTTTTCCAATATCTGAAGCAATGAATAATGGGAAGAGTGTGTTTATTATTTTTATCCACTCTATTTGATCATAATATGTTGTATTAGGTGATAAGTTAATTATATTTGTATTCAAAATTGAAATAATTGAATGAACAGTCTGCTTGTAGGCCTAGGCCCATCCACTAGCTGCATTGATATTATGCTTTTTCCAATATCTGAAGCAATGAATAATGGGAAGAGTGTGTTCATTATTTTTATCCACTCTATTTTATCATAATATGTTGTATTAGGTGATAAATTAATTATATTTGTATTCAAAATTGAAATAATTGAATGAACAGTCTGCTTGTAGGCCTAGGCCCATCCACTAGCTGCATTGATATTATGCTTTTTCCAATATCTGAAGCAATGAATAATGGGAAGAGTGTGTTTATTATTTTTATCCACTCTATTTGATCATAATATGTTGTATTAGGTGATAAATTGATTATATTTGTATTCAAAATTGAAATAATTGAATGAACAGTCTGCTTGTAGGCCTAGGCCCATCCACTAGCTGCATTGATATTATGCTTTTTCCAATATCTGAAGCAATGAATAATGGGAAAAGTGTGTTTATTATTTTTATCCACTCTATTTGATCATAATATGTTGTATTAGGTGATAAATTAATTATATTTGTATTCAAAATTGAAATAATTGAATGAACAGTCTGCTTGTAGGCCTAGGCCCATTCACTAGCTGCATTGATATTATGCTTTTTCCAATATCTGAAGCAATGAATAATGGGAAGAGTGTTAATTATTTTTATCCACTCTATTTGATCATAATATGTTGTATTAGGTGATAAATTAATTATATTTGTATTCAAAATTGAAATAATTGAATGAACAGTCTGCTTGTAGGCCTAGGCCCATCCACTAGCTGCATTGATATTATGCTTTTTCCAATATCTGAAGCAATGAATAATGGGAAGAGTGTGTTTATTATTTTTATCCACTCTATTTGATCAAAATATGTTGTATTAGGTGATAAATTAATTATATTTGTATTCAAAATTGAAATAATTGAATGAACAGTCTGCTTGTAGGCCTAGGCCCATCCACTAGCTGCATTGATATCATGCTTTTTCCAATATCTGAAGCAATGAATAATGGGAAGAGTGTGTTTATTATTTTTATCCACTCTATTTGATCATAATATGTTGTATTAGGTGATAAATTAATTATATTTGTATTCAAAATTGAAATAATTGAATGAACAGTCTGCTTGTAGGCCTAGGCCCATCCACTAGCTGCATTGATATTATGCTTTTTCCAATATCTGAAGCAATGAATAATGGGAAGAGTGTGTTTATTATTTTTATCCACTCTATTTGATCATAATATGTTGTATTAGGTGATAAATTGATTATATTTGTATTCAAAATTGAAATAATTCAATGAACAGTCTGCTTGTAGGCCTAGGCCCATTCACTAGCTGCATTGATATTATGCTTTTTTCAATATCTGAAGCAATGAATAATGGGAAGAGAGTGTTTATTATTTTTATCCACTCTATTTGATCATAATATGTTGTATTAGGTGATAAATTAATTATATTTTTATTCAAAATTGAAATAATTGAATGAACAGTCTGCTTGTAGGCCTAGGCCCATCCACTAGCTGCATTGATATTATGCTTTTTCCAATATCTGAAGCAATGAATAATGGGAAGAGTGTGTTTATTATTTTTATCCACTCTATTTGATCAAAATATGTTGTATAAGGTGAAAAATTAATTATATTTGTATTCAAAATCGAAATAATTGAATGAACAGTCTGCTTGTAGGCCTAGGCCCATCCACTAGCTGCATTGATATTATGCTTTTTCCAATATCTGAAGCAATGAATAATGGGAAGAATGTGTTTATTATTTTTATCCACTCTATTTGATCATAATATGTTGTATTAGGTGAAAAATTAATTATATTTGTATTCAAAATTGAAATAATTGAATGAACAATCTGCTTGTAGGCCTAGGCCCATCCACTAGCTGCATTGATATTATGCTTTTTCCAATATCTGAAGCAATGAATAATGGGAAGAATGTGTTTATTATTTTTATCCACTCTATTTGATCATAATATGTTGTATTAGGTGATAAATTAATTATATTTGTATTCAAAATTGAAATAATTGAATGAACAGTCTGCTTGTAGGCCTAGGCCCATCCACTAGCTGCATTGATATTATGCTTTCTCCAATATCTGAAGCAATGAATAATGGGAAGAGTGTGTTTATTATTTTTATCCACTCTATTTGATCATAATATGTTGTATTAGGTGATAAATTAATTATATTTGTATTCAAAATTGAAATAATTGAATGAACAGTCTGCTTGTAGGCCTAGGCCCATTCACTAGCTGCATTGATATTATGCTTTTTCCAATATCTGAAGCAATGAATAATGGGAAGAGTGTGTTTATTATTTTTATCCACTCTATTTGATCATAATATGTTGTATTAGGTGATAAATTAATTATATTTGTATTCAAAATTGAAATCATTGAATGAACAGTCTGCTTGTAGGCCTAGGCCCATTCACTAGCTGCATTGATATTATGCTTTTTCCAATATCTGAAGCAATGAATAATGGGAAGAGTGTGTTTATTATTTTTATCCACTCTATTTGATCATAATATGTTGTATTAGGTGATAAATTAATTATATTTGTATTCAAAATTGAAATAATTGAATGAACAGTCTGCTTGTAGGCCTAGGCCCATTCACTAGCTGCATTGATATAATGCTTTTTCCAATATCTGAAGCAATGAATAATGGGAAGATACTGTTTATTATTTTTATCCACTCTATTTGATCATAATATGTTGTATTAGGTGATAAATTAATTATATTTGTATTCAAAATTGAAATAATTGAATGAACAGTCTGCTTGTAGGCCTAGGCCCATTCACTAGCTGCATTGATATAATGCTTTTTCCAATATCTGAAGCAATGAATAATGGGAAGATACTGTTTATTATTTTTATCCACTCTATTTGATCATAATATGTTGTATTAGGTGATAAATTAATTATATTTGTATTCAAAATTGAAATAATTGAATGAACAGTCTGCTTGTAGGCCTAGGCCCATTCACTAGCTGCATTGATATTATGCTTTTTCCAATATCTGGAGCAATGAATAATGGGAAGAGTGTGTTTATTATTTTTATCCACTCTATTTGATCATAATATGTTGTATTAGGTGATAAATTAATTATATTTGTATTCAAAATTGAAATAATTTAATGAACAGTCTGCTTGTAGGCCTAGGCCCATTCACTAGCTGCACTGATATTATGCTTTTTCCAATATCTGAAGCAATGAATAATAGGAAGAGTGTGTTTATTATTTCTATTCACTCTATTTGATCATAATATGTTGTATTAGGTGAAAAATTAATTATATTTGTATTCAAAATTGAAATAATTGAATGAACAGTCTGCTTGTAGGCCTAGGCCCATCCACTAGCTGCATTGATATTATGCTTTTTCCAATATCTGAAGCAATGAATAATGGGAAGAGTGTGTTTATTATTTTTATCCACTCTATTTGATCATAATATGTTGTATTAGGTGATAAATTAATTATATTTGTATTCAAAATTGAAATAATTGAATGAACAGTCTGCTTGTAGGCCTGGGCCCATCCACTAGCTGCATTGATATTATGCTTTTTCCAATATCTGAAGCAATGAATAATGGGAAGATACTGTTTATTATTTTTATCCACTCTATTTGATCATAATATGTTGTATTAGGTGAAAAATTAATTATATTTGTATTCAAAATTGAAATAATTTAATGAACAGTCTGCTTGTAGGCCTAGGCCCATCCACTAGCTGCATTGATATTATGCTTTTTCCAATATCTGAAGCAATGAATAATGGGAAGAGTGTGTTTATTATTTCTATTCACTCTATTTGATCATAATATGTTGTATTAGGTGAAAAATTAATTATATTTGTATTCAAAATTGAAATAATTGAATGAACAGTCTGCTTGTAGGCCTAGGCCCATCCACTAGCTGCATTGATATTATGCTTTTTCCAATATCTGAAGCAATGAATAATGGGAAGAGTGTGTTTATTATTTTTATCCACTCTATTTGATCATAATATGTTGTATTAGGTGATAAATTAATTATATTTGTATTCAAAATTGAAATAATTGAATGAACAGTCTGCTTGTAGGCCTAGGCCCATTCACTAGCTGCATTGATATTATGCTTTTTCCAATATCTGAAGCAATGAATAATGGGAAGAGAGTGTTTATTATTTTTATCCACTCTATTTGATCATAATATGTTGTATAAGACGATAAATTAATTATATTTGTATTCAAAATTGAAATAATTTAATGAACAGTCTGCTTGTAGGCCTAGGCCCATTCACTAGCTGCATTGATATTATGCTTTTTCCAATATCTGAAGCAATGAATAATGGGAAGAGAGTGTTTATTATTTTTATCCACTCTATTTGATCATAATATGTTGTATTAGGTGATAAATTAATTATATTTGTATTCAAAATTGAAATAATTGAATGAACAGTCTGCTTGTAGGCCTAGGCCCATCCACTAGCTGCATTGATATCATGCTTTTTCCAATATCTGAAGCGATGAATAATGGGAAGAGTGTGTTTATTATTTTTATCCACTCTATTTGATCATAATATGTTGTATTAGGTGATAAATTAATTATATTTGTATTCAAAATTGAAATAATTGAATGAACAGTCTGCTTGTAGGCCTAGGCCCATCCACTAGCTGCATTGATATTATGCTTTTTCCAATATCTGAAGCAATGAATAATGGGAAGAGTGTGTTTATTATTTTTATCCACTCTATTTGATCATAATATGTTGTATTAGGTGATAAATTGATTATATTTGTATTCAAAATTGAAATAATTCAATGAACAGTCTGCTTGTAGGCCTAGGCCCATTCACTAGCTGCATTGATATTATGCTTTTTTCAATATCTGAAGCAATGAATAATGGGAAGAGAGTGTTTATTATTTTTATCCACTCTATTTGATCATAATATGTTGTATTAGGTGATAAATTAATTATATTTTTATTCAAAATTGAAATAATTGAATGAACAGTCTGCTTGTAGGCCTAGGCCCATCCACTAGCTGCATTGATATTATGCTTTTTCCAATATCTGAAGCAATGAATAATGGGAAGAGTGTGTTTATTATTTTTATCCACTCTATTTGATCAAAATATGTTGTATAAGGTGAAAAATTAATTATATTTGTATTCAAAATCGAAATAATTGAATGAACAGTCTGCTTGTAGGCCTAGGCCCATCCACTAGCTGCATTGATATTATGCTTTTTCCAATATCTGAAGCAATGAATAATGGGAAGAATGTGTTTATTATTTTTATCCACTCTATTTGATCATAATATGTTGTATTAGGTGAAAAATTAATTATATTTGTATTCAAAATTGAAATAATTGAATGAACAATCTGCTTGTAGGCCTAGGCCCATCCACTAGCTGCATTGATATTATGCTTTTTCCAATATCTGAAGCAATGAATAATGGGAAGAATGTGTTTATTATTTTTATCCACTCTATTTGATCATAATATGTTGTATTAGGTGATAAATTAATTATATTTGTATTCAAAATTGAAATAATTGAATGAACAGTCTGCTTGTAGGCCTAGGCCCATCCACTAGCTGCATTGATATTATGCTTTCTCCAATATCTGAAGCAATGAATAATGGGAAGAGTGTGTTTATTATTTTTATCCACTCTATTTGATCATAATATGTTGTATTAGGTGATAAATTAATTATATTTGTATTCAAAATTGAAATAATTGAATGAACAGTCTGCTTGTAGGCCTAGGCCCATTCACTAGCTGCATTGATATTATGCTTTTTCCAATATCTGAAGCAATGAATAATGGGAAGAGTGTGTTTATTATTTTTATCCACTCTATTTGATCATAATATGTTGTATTAGGTGATAAATTAATTATATTTGTATTCAAAATTGAAATCATTGAATGAACAGTCTGCTTGTAGGCCTAGGCCCATTCACTAGCTGCATTGATATTATGCTTTTTCCAATATCTGAAGCAATGAATAATGGGAAGAGTGTGTTTATTATTTTTATCCACTCTATTTGATCATAATATGTTGTATTAGGTGATAAATTAATTATATTTGTATTCAAAATTGAAATAATTGAATGAACAGTCTGCTTGTAGGCCTAGGCCCATTCACTAGCTGCATTGATATAATGCTTTTTCCAATATCTGAAGCAATGAATAATGGGAAGATACTGTTTATTATTTTTATCCACTCTATTTGATCATAATATGTTGTATTAGGTGATAAATTAATTATATTTGTATTCAAAATTGAAATAATTGAATGAACAGTCTGCTTGTAGGCCTAGGCCCATTCACTAGCTGCATTGATATAATGCTTTTTCCAATATCTGAAGCAATGAATAATGGGAAGATACTGTTTATTATTTTTATCCACTCTATTTGATCATAATATGTTGTATTAGGTGATAAATTAATTATATTTGTATTCAAAATTGAAATAATTGAATGAACAGTCTGCTTGTAGGCCTAGGCCCATTCACTAGCTGCATTGATATTATGCTTTTTCCAATATCTGGAGCAATGAATAATGGGAAGAGTGTGTTTATTATTTTTATCCACTCTATTTGATCATAATATGTTGTATTAGGTGATAAATTAATTATATTTGTATTCAAAATTGAAATAATTTAATGAACAGTCTGCTTGTAGGCCTAGGCCCATTCACTAGCTGCACTGATATTATGCTTTTTCCAATATCTGAAGCAATGAATAATAGGAAGAGTGTGTTTATTATTTCTATTCACTCTATTTGATCATAATATGTTGTATTAGGTGAAAAATTAATTATATTTGTATTCAAAATTGAAATAATTGAATGAACAGTCTGCTTGTAGGCCTAGGCCCATCCACTAGCTGCATTGATATTATGCTTTTTCCAATATCTGAAGCAATGAATAATGGGAAGAGTGTGTTTATTATTTTTATCCACTCTATTTGATCATAATATGTTGTATTAGGTGATAAATTAATTATATTTGTATTCAAAATTGAAATAATTGAATGAACAGTCTGCTTGTAGGCCTGGGCCCATCCACTAGCTGCATTGATATTATGCTTTTTCCAATATCTGAAGCAATGAATAATGGGAAGATACTGTTTATTATTTTTATCCACTCTATTTGATCATAATATGTTGTATTAGGTGAAAAATTAATTATATTTGTATTCAAAATTGAAATAATTTAATGAACAGTCTGCTTGTAGGCCTAGGCCCATCCACTAGCTGCATTGATATTATGCTTTTTCCAATATCTGAAGCAATGAATAATGGGAAGAGTGTGTTTATTATTTCTATTCACTCTATTTGATCATAATATGTTGTATTAGGTGAAAAATTAATTATATTTGTATTCAAAATTGAAATAATTGAATGAACAGTCTGCTTGTAGGCCTAGGCCCATCCACTAGCTGCATTGATATTATGCTTTTTCCAATATCTGAAGCAATGAATAATGGGAAGAGTGTGTTTATTATTTTTATCCACTCTATTTGATCATAATATGTTGTATTAGGTGATAAATTAATTATATTTGTATTCAAAATTGAAATAATTGAATGAACAGTCTGCTTGTAGGCCTAGGCCCATTCACTAGCTGCATTGATATTATGCTTTTTCCAATATCTGAAGCAATGAATAATGGGAAGAGAGTGTTTATTATTTTTATCCACTCTATTTGATCATAATATGTTGTATAAGACGATAAATTAATTATATTTGTATTCAAAATTGAAATAATTTAATGAACAGTCTGCTTGTAGGCCTAGGCCCATTCACTAGCTGCATTGATATTATGCTTTTTCCAATATCTGAAGCAATGAATAATGGGAAGAGAGTGTTTATTATTTTTATCCACTCTATTTGATCATAATATGTTGTATTAGGTGATAAATTAATTATATTTGTATTCAAAATTGAAATAATTCAATGAACAGTCTGCTTGTAGGCCTAGGCCCATTCACTAGCTGCATTGATATTATGCTTTTTCCAATATCTGAAGCAATGAATAATGGGAAGAGAGTGTTTATTATTTTTATCCACTCTATTTGATCATAATATGTTGTATTAGGTGATTAATTAATTATATTTGTATTCAAAATTGAAATAATTTAATGAACAGTCTGCTTGTAGGCCTAGGCCCATTCACTAGCTGCATTGATATTATGCTTTTTCCAATATCTGAAGCAATGAATAATGGGAAGAGAGTGTTTATTATTTTTATCCACTCTATTTGATCATAATATGTTGTATTAGGTGATAAATTAATTATATTTGTATTCAAAATTGAAATAATTGAATGAACAGTCTGCTTGTAGGCCTAGGCCCATCCACTAGCTGCATTGATATCATGCTTTTTCCAATATCTGAAGCAATGAATAATGGGAAGAGTGTGTTTATTATTTTTATTCACTCTATTTGATCAAAATATGTTGTATTAGGTGATAAATTAATTATATTTGTATTCAAAATTGAAATAATTGAATGAACAGTCTGCTTGTAGACCTAGGCCCATCCACTAGCTGCATTGATATTATGCTTTTTCCAATATCTGAAGCGATGAATAATGGGAAGAGTGTGTTTATTATTTTTATCCACTCTATTTGATCATAATATGTTGTATTAGGTGATAAATTAATTATATTTGTATTCAAAATTGAAATAATTGAATGAACAGTCTGCTTGTAGGCCTAGGCCCATCCACTAGCTGCATTGATATTATGCTTTTTCCAATATCTGAAGCAATGAATAATGGGAAGAGTGTGTTTATTATTTTTATCCACTCTATTTGATCATAATATGTTGTATTAGGTGATAAATTGATTATATTTGTATTCAAAATTGAAATAATTCAATGAACAGTCTGCTTGTAGGCCTAGGCCCATTCACTAGCTGCATTGATATTATGCTTTTTTCAATATCTGAAGCAATGAATAATGGGAAGAGAGTGTTTATTATTTTTATCCACTCTATTTGATCATAATATGTTGTATTAGGTGATAAATTAATCATATTTTTATTCAAAATTGAAATAATTGAATGAACAGTCTGCTTGTAGGCCTAGGCCCATCCACTAGCTGCATTGATATTATGCTTTTTCCAATATCTGAAGCAATGAATAATGGGAAGAGTGTGTTTATTATTTTTAACCACTCTATTTGATCAAAATATGTTGTATAAGGTGAAAAATTAATTATATTTGTATTCAAAATCGAAATAATTGAATGAACAGTCTGCTTGTAGGCCTAGGCCCATCCACTAGCTGCATTGATATTATGCTTTTTCCAATATCTGAAGCAATGAATAATGGGAAGAATGTGTTTATTATTTTTATCCACTCTATTTGATAATAATATGTTGTATTAGGTGAAAAATTAATTATATTTGTATTCAAAATTGAAATAATTGAATGAACAATCTGCTTGTAGGCCTAGGCCCATCCACTAGCTGCATTGATATTATGCTTTTTCCAATATCTGAAGCAATGAATAATGGGAAGAATGTGTTTATTATTTTTATCCACTCTATTTGATCATAATATGTTGTATTAGGTGATAAATTAATTATATTTGTATTCAAAATTGAAATAATTGAATGAACAGTCTGCTTGTAGGCCTAGGCCCATCCACTAGCTGCATTGATATTATGCTTTTTCCAATATCTGAAGCAATGAATAATGGGAAGAGTGTGTTTATTATTTTTATCCACTCTATTTGATCATAATATGTTGTATTAGGTGATAAATTAATTATATTTGTATTCAAAATTGAAATAATTGAATGAACAGTCTGCTTGTAGGCCTAGGCCCATTCACTAGCTGCATTGATATTATGCTTTTTCCAATATCTGAAGCAATGAATAATGGGAAGAGTGTGTTTATTATTTTTATCCACTCTATTTGATCATAATATGTTGTATTAGGTGATAAATTAATTATATTTGTATTCAAAATTGAAATCATTGAATGAACAGTCTGCTTGTAGGCCTAGGCCCATTCACTAGCTGCATTGATATTATGCTTTTTCCAATATCTGAAGCAATGAATAATGGGAAGAGTGTGTTTATTATTTTTATCCACTCTATTTGATCATAATATGTTGTATTAGATGATAAATTAATTATATTTGTATTCAAAATTGAAATAATTGAATGAACAGTCTGCTTGTAGGCCTAGGCCCATTCACTAGCTGCATTGATATTATGCTTTTTCCAATATCTGAAGCAATGAATAATGGGAAGATACTGTTTATTATTTTTATCCACTCTATTTGATCATAATATGTTGTATTAGGTGATAAATTAATTATATTTGTATTCAAAATTGAAATAATTGAATGAACAGTCTGCTTGTAGGCCTAGGCCCATTCACTAGCTGCATTGATATTATGCTTTTTCCAATATCTGAAGCAATGAATAATGGGAAGAGTGTGTTTATTATTTTTATCCACTCTATTTGATCATAATATGTTGTATTAGGTGATAAATTAATTATATTTGTATTCAAAATTGAAATAATTTAATGAACAGTCTGCTTGTAGGCCTAGGCCCATTCACTTGCTGCACTGATATTATGCTTTTTCCAATATCTGAAGCAATGAATAATGGGAAGAGTGTGTTTATTATTTCTATTCACTCTATTTGATCATAATATGTTGTATTAGGTGAAAAATTAATTATATTTGTATTCAAAATTGAAATCATTGAATGAACAGTCAGCTTGTAGGCCTAGGCCCATCCACTAGCTGCATTGATATTATGCTTTTTCCAATATCTGAAGCAATGAATAATGGGAAGAGTGTGTTTATTATTTTTATCCACTCTATTTGATCATAATATGTTGTATTAGGTGATAAATTAATTATATTTGTATTCAAAATTGAAATAATTGAATGAACAGTCTGCTTGTAGGCCTAGGCCCATCCACTAGCTGCATTGATATTATGCTTTTTCCAATATCTGAAGCAATGAATAATGGGAAGATTGTGTTTATTTTTTCTATTCACTCTATTTGATCATAATATGTTGTATTAGGTGAAAAATTAATTATATTTGTATTCAAAATTGAAATAATTGAATGAACAGTCTGCTTGTAGGCCTAGGCCCATCCACTAGCTGCATTGATATTATGCTTTTTCCAATATCTGAAGCAATGAATAATGGGAAGAGTGTGTTTATTATTTTTATCCACTCTATTTGATCATAATATGTTGTATTAGGTGATAAATTAATTATATTTGTATTCAAAATTGAAATAATTGAATGAACAGTCTGCTTGTAGGCCTAGGCCCATTCACTAGCTGCATTGATATTATGCTTTTTCCAATATCTGAAGCAATGAATAATGGGAAGAGAGTGTTTATTATTTTTATCCACTCTATTTGATCATAATATGTTGTATAAGGTGATAAATTAATTATATTTGTATTCAAAATTGAAATAATTTAATGAACAGTCTGCTTGTAGGCCTAGGCCCATTCACTAGCTGCATTGATATTATGCTTTTTTCAATATCTGAAGCAATGAATAATGGGAAGAGAGTGTTTATTATTTTTATCCACTCTATTTGATCATAATATGTTGTATTAGGTGATAAATTAATTATATTTGTATTCAAAATTGAAATAATTCAATGAACAGTCTGCTTGTAGGCCTAGGCCCATTCACTAGCTGCATTGATATTATGCTTTTTCCAATATCTGAAGCAATGAATAATGGGAAGAGAGTGTTTATTATTTTTATCCACTCTATTTGATCATAATATGTTGTATTAGGTGATTAATTAATTATATTTGTATTCAAAATTGAAATAATTTAATGAACAGTCTGCTTGTAGGCCTAGGCCCATTCACTAGCTGCATTGATATTATGCTTTTTCCAATATCTAAAGCAATGAATAATGGGAAGAGAGTGTTTATTATTTTTATCCACTCTATTTGATCATAATATGTTGTATTAGGTGATAAATTAATTATATTTGTATTCAAAATTGAAATAATTCAATGAACAGTCTGCTTGTAGGCCTAGGCCCATTCACTAGCTGCATTGATATTATGCTTTTTCCAATATCTGAAGCAATGAATAATGGGAAGAGAGTGTTTATCATTTTTATCCACTCTATTTGATCATAATATGTTGTATTAGGTGATAAATTAATTATATTTGTATTCAAAATTGAAATAATTGAATGAACAGTCTGCTTGTAGGCCTAGGCCCATTCACTAGCTGCATTGATATTATGCTTTTTCCAATATCTGAAGCATTGAATAATGGGAAGAGAGTGTTTATTATTTTTATCCACTCTATTTGATCATAATATGTTGTATTAGGTGATAAATTAATTATATTTGTATACAAAATTGAAATAATTTAATGAACAGTCTGCTTGTAGGCCTAGGCCCATTCACTAGCTGCATTGATATTATGCTTTTTCCAATATCTGAAGCAATGAATAATGGGAAGAGAGTGTTCATTATTTTTATCCACTCTATTTGATCATAATATGTTGTATTAGGTGATAAATTAATCATATTTGTATTCAAAATTGAAATAATTGAATGAACAGTCTGCTTGTAGGCCTAGGCCCATTCACTAGCTGCATTGATATTATGCTTTTTCCAATATCTGAAGCAATGAATAATGGGAAGAGTGTGTTTATTATTTTTATCCACTCTATTTGATCAAAATATGTTGTATTAGGTGATAAATTATTTATATTTGTATTCAAAATTGAAATAATTTAATGAACAGTCTGCTTGTAGGCCTAGGCCCATTCACTAGCTGCATTGATATTATGCTTTTTCCAATATCTGAAGCAATGAATAATGGGAAGAGAGTGTTTATTATTTTTATCCACTCTATTTGATCATAATATGTTGTATTAGGTGAAAAATTAATTATATTTGTATTCAAAATTGAAATAATTTAATGAACAGTCTGCTTGTAGGCCTAGGCCCATTCACTAGCTGCATTGATATTATGCTTTTTCCAATATCTGAAGCAATGAATAATGGGAAGAGAGTGTTTATTATTTTTATCCACTCTATTTGATCATAATATGTTGTATTAGGTGATAAATTAATTATATTTGTATTCAAAATTGAAATAATTTAATGAACAGTCTGCTCGTAGGCCTAGGCCCATTCACTAGCTGCATTGATATTGTGCTTTTTCCAATATCTGAAGCAATAAATGATGGGAAGAGAGTGTTTATTATTTTTATCCACTCTATTTGATCATAATATGTTGTATTAGGTGATAAATTAATTATATTTGTATTCAAAATTGGAATAATTTAATGAACAGTCTGCTTGTAGGCCTAGGCCCATTCACTAGCTGCATTGATATTATGCTTTTTCCAATATCTGAAGCAATGAATAATGGGAAGAGTGTGTTTATTATTTTTATCCACTCTATTTGATCAAAATATGTTGTATTAGGTGATAAATTAATTATATTTGTATTCAAAATTGAAATAATTTAATGAACAGTCTGCTTGTAGGCCTAGGCCCATTCACTAGCTGCATTGATATTATGCTTTTTCCAATATCTGAAGCAATGAATAATGGGAAGAGTGTGTTTATTATTTTTATCCACTCTATTTGATCAAAATATGTTGTATTAGGTGATAAATTAATTATATTTGTATTCAAAATTGAAATAATTGAATGAACAGTCTGCTTGTAGGCCTAGGCCCATTCACTAGCTGCATTGATATTATGCTTTTTCCAATATCTGAAGCAATGAATAATGGGAAGATACTGTTTATTATTTTTATCCACTCTATTTGATCATAATATGTTGTATTAGGTGATAAATTAATTATATTTGTATTCAAAATTGAAATAATTGAATGAACAGTCTGCTTGTAGGCCTAGGCCCATTCACTAGCTGCATTGATATTATGCTTTTTCCAATATCTGAAGCAATGAATAATGGGAAGAGTGTGTTTATTATTTTTATCCACTCTATTTGATCATAATATGTTGTATTAGGTGATAAATTAATTATATTTGTATTCAAAATTGAAATAATTTAATGAACAGTCTGCTTGTAGGCCTAGGCCCATTCACTTGCTGCACTGATATTATGCTTTTTCCAATATCTGAAGCAATGAATAATGGGAAGAGTGTGTTTATTATTTCTATTCACTCTATTTGATCATAATATGTTGTATTAGGTGAAAAATTAATTATATTTGTATTCAAAATTGAAATCATTGAATGAACAGTCAGCTTGTAGGCCTAGGCCCATCCACTAGCTGCATTGATATTATGCTTTTTCCAATATCTGAAGCAATGAATAATGGGAAGAGTGTGTTTATTATTTTTATCCACTCTATTTGATCATAATATGTTGTATTAGGTGATAAATTAATTATATTTGTATTCAAAATTGAAATAATTGAATGAACAGTCTGCTTGTAGGCCTAGGCCCATCCACTAGCTGCATTGATATTATGCTTTTTCCAATATCTGAAGCAATGAATAATGGGAAGATTGTGTTTATTTTTTCTATTCACTCTATTTGATCATAATATGTTGTATTAGGTGAAAAATTAATTATATTTGTATTCAAAATTGAAATAATTGAATGAACAGTCTGCTTGTAGGCCTAGGCCCATCCACTAGCTGCATTGATATTATGCTTTTTCCAATATCTGAAGCAATGAATAATGGGAAGAGTGTGTTTATTATTTTTATCCACTCTATTTGATCATAATATGTTGTATTAGGTGATAAATTAATTATATTTGTATTCAAAATTGAAATAATTGAATGAACAGTCTGCTTGTAGGCCTAGGCCCATTCACTAGCTGCATTGATATTATGCTTTTTCCAATATCTGAAGCAATGAATAATGGGAAGAGAGTGTTTATTATTTTTATCCACTCTATTTGATCATAATATGTTGTATAAGGTGATAAATTAATTATATTTGTATTCAAAATTGAAATAATTTAATGAACAGTCTGCTTGTAGGCCTAGGCCCATTCACTAGCTGCATTGATATTATGCTTTTTTCAATATCTGAAGCAATGAATAATGGGAAGAGAGTGTTTATTATTTTTATCCACTCTATTTGATCATAATATGTTGTATTAGGTGATAAATTAATTATATTTGTATTCAAAATTGAAATAATTCAATGAACAGTCTGCTTGTAGGCCTAGGCCCATTCACTAGCTGCATTGATATTATGCTTTTTCCAATATCTGAAGCAATGAATAATGGGAAGAGAGTGTTTATTATTTTTATCCACTCTATTTGATCATAATATGTTGTATTAGGTGATTAATTAATTATATTTGTATTCAAAATTGAAATAATTTAATGAACAGTCTGCTTGTAGGCCTAGGCCCATTCACTAGCTGCATTGATATTATGCTTTTTCCAATATCTAAAGCAATGAATAATGGGAAGAGAGTGTTTATTATTTTTATCCACTCTATTTGATCATAATATGTTGTATTAGGTGATAAATTAATTATATTTGTATTCAAAATTGAAATAATTCAATGAACAGTCTGCTTGTAGGCCTAGGCCCATTCACTAGCTGCATTGATATTATGCTTTTTCCAATATCTGAAGCAATGAATAATGGGAAGAGAGTGTTTATCATTTTTATCCACTCTATTTGATCATAATATGTTGTATTAGGTGATAAATTAATTATATTTGTATTCAAAATTGAAATAATTGAATGAACAGTCTGCTTGTAGGCCTAGGCCCATTCACTAGCTGCATTGATATTATGCTTTTTCCAATATCTGAAGCATTGAATAATGGGAAGAGAGTGTTTATTATTTTTATCCACTCTATTTGATCATAATATGTTGTATTAGGTGATAAATTAATTATATTTGTATTCAAAATTGAAATAATTTAATGAACAGTCTGCTTGTAGGCCTAGGCCCATTCACTAGCTGCATTGATATTATGCTTTTTCCAATATCTGAAGCAATGAATAATGGGAAGAGAGTGTTTATTATTTTTATCCACTCTATTTGATCATAATATGTTGTATTAGGTGATAAATTAATCATATTTGTATTCAAAATTGAAATAATTGAATGAACAGTCTGCTTGTAGGCCTAGGCCCATTCACTAGCTGCATTGATATTATGCTTTTTCCAATATCTGAAGCAATGAATAATGGGAAGAGTGTGTTTATTATTTTTATCCACTCTATTTGATCAAAATATGTTGTATTAGGTGATAAATTATTTATATTTGTATTCAAAATTGAAATAATTTAATGAACAGTCTGCTTGTAGGCCTAGGCCCATTCACTAGCTGCATTGATATTATGCTTTTTCCAATATCTGAAGCAATGAATAATGGGAAGAGAGTGTTTATTATTTTTATCCACTCTATTTGATCATAATATGTTGTATTAGGTGAAAAATTAATTATATTTGTATTCAAAATTGAAATAATTTAATGAACAGTCTGCTTGTAGGCCTAGGCCCATTCACTAGCTGCATTGATATTATGCTTTTTCCAATATCTGAAGCAATGAATAATGGGAAGAGAGTGTTTATTATTTTTATCCACTCTATTTGATCATAATATGTTGTATTAGGTGATAAATTAATTATATTTGTATTCAAAATTGAAATAATTTAATGAACAGTCTGCTCGTAGGCCTAGGCCCATTCACTAGCTGCATTGATATTGTGCTTTTTCCAATATCTGAAGCAATAAATGATGGGAAGAGAGTGTTTATTATTTTTATCCACTCTATTTGATCATAATATGTTGTATTAGGTGATAAATTAATTATATTTGTATTCAAAATTGGAATAATTTAATGAACAGTCTGCTTGTAGGCCTAGGCCCATTCACTAGCTGCATTGATATTATGCTTTTTCCAATATCTGAAGCAATGAATAATGGGAAGAGTGTGTTTATTATTTTTATCCACTCTATTTGATCAAAATATGTTGTATTAGGTGATAAATTAATTATATTTGTATTCAAAATTGAAATAATTTAATGAACAGTCTGCTTGTAGGCCTAGGCCCATTCACTAGCTGCATTGATATTATGCTTTTTCCAATATCTGAAGCAATGAATAATGGGAAGAGTGTGTTTATTATTTTTATCCACTCTATTTGATCAAAATATGTTGTATTAGGTGATAAATTAATTATATTTGTATTCAAAATTGAAATAATTGAATGAACAGTCTGCTTGTAGGCCTAGGCCCATTCACTAGCTGCATTGATATTATGCTTTTTCCAATATCTGAAGCAATGAATAATGGGAAGATACTGTTTATTATTTTTATCCACTCTATTTGATCATAATATGTTGTATTAGGTGATAAATTAATTATATTTGTATTCAAAATTGAAATAATTGAATGAACAGTCTGCTTGTAGGCCTAGGCCCATTCACTAGCTGCATTGATATTATGCTTTTTCCAATATCTGAAGCAATGAATAATGGGAAGAGTGTGTTTATTATTTTTATCCACTCTATTTGATCATAATATGTTGTATTAGGTGATAAATTTATTATATTTGTATTCAAAATTGAAATAATTTAATGAAGAGTCTGCTCGTAGGCCTAGGCCCATTCACTAGCTGCATTGATATTGTGCTTTTTCCAATATCTGAAGCAATAAATGATGGGAAGAGAGTGTTTATTATTTTTATCCACTCTATTTGATCATAATATGTTGTATTAGGTGATAAATTAATTATATTTGTATTCAAAATTGGAATAATTTAATGAACAGTCTGCTTGTAGGCCTAGGCCCATTCACTAGCTGCATTGATATTATGCTTTTTCCAATATCTGAAGCAATGAATAATGGGAAGAGTGTGTTTATTATTTTTATCCACTCTATTTGATCAAAATATGTTGTATTAGGTGATAAATTAATTATATTTGTATTCAAAATTGAAATAATTTAATGAACAGTCTGCTTGTAGGCCTAGGCCCATTCACTAGCTGCATTGATATTATGCTTTTTCCAATATCTGAAGCAATGAATAATGGGAAGAGTGTGTTTATTATTTTTATCCACTCTATTTGATCATAATATGTTGTATTAGGTGATAAATTAATTATATTTGTATTAAAAATTGAAATAATTTAATGAACAGTCTGCTTGTAGGCCTAGGCCCATTCACTAGCTGCATTGATATTATGCTTTTTCCAATATCTGGAGCAATGAATAATAGGAAGAGAGTGTTTATTATTTTTATCCACTCTATTTGATCATAATATGTTGTATTAGGTGATAAATTAATTATATTTGTATTCAAAATTGAAATAATTCAATGAACAGTCTGCTTGTAGGCCTAGGCTCATTCACTAGCTGCATTGATATTATGCTTTTTCCAATATCTGAAGCAATGAATAATGGGAAGAGAGTGTTTATTATTTTTATCCACTCTATTTGATCATAATATGTTGTATTAGGTGATAAATTAATTATATTTGTATTCAAAATTTAAATAATTTAATGAACAGTCTGCTTGTAGGCCTAGGCCCATTCACTAGCTGCATTGATATTATGCTTTTTCCAATATCTGAAGCAATGAATAATGGGAAGAGTGTGTTTATTATTTTTATCCACTCTATTTGATCAAAATATGTTGTATTAGGTGATAAATTGATTATATTTGTATTCAAAATTGAAATAATTGAATGAACAGTCTGCTTGTAGGCCTAGGCCCATTCACTAGCTGCATTGATATTATGCTTTTTCCAATATCTGAAGCAATGAATAATGGGAAGAGAGTGTTTATTATTTTTATCCACTCTATTTGATCATAATATGTTGTATTAGGTGAAAAATTAATTATATTTGTATTCAAAATTGAAATAATTTAATGAACAGTCTGCTTGTAGGCCTAGGCCCATTCACTAGCTGCATTGATATTATGCTTTTTCCAATATCTGAAGCAATGAATAATGGGAAGAGAGTTTTTATTATTTTTATCCACTCTATTTGATCATAATATGTTGTATTAGGTGATAAATTGATTATATTTGTATTCAAAATTGAAATAATTTAATGAACAGTCTGCTTGTAGGCCTAGGCCCATTCACTAGCTGCATTGATATTATGCTTTTTCCAATATCTGAAGCAATGAATAATGGGAAGAGAGTGTTTATTATTTTTATCCACTCTATTTGATCATAATATGTTGTATTAGGTGATAAATTAATTATATTTGTATTCAAAATTGAAATAATTTAATGAACAGTCTGCTTGTAGGCCTGGGCCCATTCACTAGCTGCATTGATATTATGCTTTTTCCAATATCTGAAGCAATGAATAATGGGAAGAGTGTGTTTATTATTTTTATCCACTCTATTTGATCAAAATATGTTGTATCAGGTGATAAATTAATTATATTTGTATTCAAAATTAAAATAATTTAATGAACAGTCTGCTTGTAGGCCTAGGCCCATTCACTAGCTGCATTGATATTATGCTTTTTCCAATATCTGAAGCAATGAATAATGGGAAGAGAGTGTTTATTATTTTTATCCACTCTATTTGATCAAAATATGTTGTATTAGGTGATAAATTAATTATATTTGTATTCAAAATTGAAATAATTCAGAGAACAGTCTGCTTGTAGGCCTAGGCCCATTCACTAGCTGCATTGATATTATGCTTTTTCCAATATCTGAAGCAATGAATAATGGGAAGAGAGTGTTTATTATTTTTATCCACTCTATTTGATCATGATATGTTGTATTAGGTGATAAATTAATTATATTTGTATTCAAAATTGAAATAATTTAATGAACAGTCTGCTTGTAGGCCTAGGCCCATTCACTAGCTGCATTGATATTATGCTTTTTCCAATATCTGAAGCAATGAATAATGGGAAGAGAGTGTTTATTATTTTTATCCACTCTATTTGATCATAATATGTTGTATTAGGTGATAAATTAATTATATTTGTATTCAAAATTGAAATAATTTAATGAACAGTCTGCTTGTAGGCCTAGGCCCATTCACTAGCTGCATTGATATTATGCTTTTTCCAATATCTGAAGCAATGAATAATGGGAAGAGTGTGTTTATTATTTTTATCCACTCTATTTGATCAAAATATGTTGTATTAGGTGATAAATTAATTATATTTGTATTCAAAATTGAAATAATTTAATGAACAGTCTGCTTGTAGGCCTAGGCCCATTCACTAGCTGCATTGATATTATGCTTTTTCCAATATCTGAAGCAATGAATAATGGGAAGAGTGTGTTTATTATTTTTATCCACTCTATTTGATCAAAATATGTTGTATTAGGTGAAAAATTAATTATATTTGTATTCAAAATTGAAATAATTTAATGAACAGTCTGCTTGTAGGCCTAGGCCCATTCACTAGCTGCATTGATATTATGCTTTTTCCAATATCTGAAGCAATGAATAATGGGAAGAGTGTGTTTATTATTTTTATCCACTCTATTTGATCAAAATATGTTGTATTAGGTGAAAAATTAATTATATTTGTATTCAAAATTGAAATAATTTAATGAACAGTCTGCTTGTAGGCCTAGGCCCATTCACTAGCTGCATTGATATTATGCTTTTTCCAATATCTGAAGCAATGAATAATGGGAAGATACTGTTTATTATTTTTATCCACTCTATTTGATCATAATATGTTGTATTAGGTGAAAAATTAATTATATTTGTATTCAAAATTGAAATAATTTAATGAACAGTCTGCTTGTAGGCCTAGGCCCATTCACTAGCTGCATTGATATTATGCTTTTTCCAATATCTGAAGCAATGAATAATGGGAAGAGAGTGTTTATTATTTTTATCCACTCTATTTGATCATGATATGTTGTATTAGGTGATAAATTAATTATATTTGTATTCAAAATTGAAATAATTTAATGAACAGTCTGCTTGTAGGCCTAGGCCCATTCACTAGCTGCATTGATATTATGCTTTTTCCAATATCTGAAGCAATGAATAATGGGAAGAGAGTGTTTATTATTTTTATCCACTCTATTTGATCATAATATGTTGTATTAGGTGATAAATTAATTATATTTGTATTCAAAATTGAAATAATTTAATGAACAGTCTGCTTGTAGGCCTAGGCCCATTCACTAGCTGCATTGATATTATGCTTTTTCCAATATCTGAAGCAATGAATAATGGGAAGAGTGTGTTTATTATTTTTATCCACTCTATTTGATCAAAATATGTTGTATTAGGTGATAAATTAATTATATTTGTATTCAAAATTGAAATAATTTAATGAACAGTCTGCTTGTAGGCCTAGGCCCATTCACTAGCTGCATTGATATTATGCTTTTTCCAATATCTGAAGCAATGAATAATAAGAAGAGTGTGTTTATTATTTTTATCCACTCTATTTGATCAAAATATGTTGTATTAGGTGAAAAATTAATTATATTTGTATTCAAAATTGAAATAATTTAATGAACAGTCTGCTTGTAGGCCTAGGCCCATTCACTAGCTGCATTGATATTATGCTTTTTCCAATATCTGAAGCAATGAATAATGGGAAGAGTGTGTTTATTATTTTTATCCACTCTATTTGATCAAAATATGTTGTATTAGGTGAAAAATTAATTATATTTGTATTCAAAATTGAAATAATTTAATGAACAGTCTGCTTGTAGGCCTAGGCCCATTCACTAGCTGCATTGATATTATGCTTTTTCCAATATCTGAAGCAATGAATAATGGGAAGATACTGTTTATTATTTTTATCCACTCTATTTGATCATAATATGTTGTATTAGGTGAAAAATTAATTATATTTGTATTCAAAATTGAAATAATTTAATGAACAGTCTGCTTGTAGGCCTAGGCCCATTCACTAGCTGCATTGATATTATGCTTTTTCCAATATCTGAAGCAATGAATAATGGGAAGATACTGTTTATTATTTTTATCCACTCTATTTGATCATAATATGTTGTATTAGGTGAAAAATTAATTATATTTGTATTCAAAATTGAAATAATTTAATGAACAGTCTGCTTGTAGACCTAGGCCCATTCACTAGCTGCATTGATATTATGCTTTTTCCAATATCTGAAGCAATGAATAATGGGAAGATACTGTTTATTATTTTTATCCACTCTATTTGATCATAATATGTTGTATTAGGTGAAAAATTAATTATATTTGTATTCAAAATTGAAATAATTTAATGAACAGTCTGCTTGTAGGCCTAGGCCCATTCACTAGCTGCATTGATATTATGCTTTTTCCAATATCTGAAGCAATGAATAATGGGAAGAGTGTGTTTATTATTTTTATCCACTCTATTTGATCAAAATATGTTGTATTAGGTGATAAATTAATTATATTTGTATTCAAAATTGAAATGATTTAATGAACAGTCTGCTTGTAGGCCTAGGCCCATTCACTAGCTGCATTGATATTATGCTTTTTCCAATATCTGAAGCAATGAATAATGGGAAGAGAGTGTTTATTATTTTTATCCACTCTATTTGATCATAATATGTTGTATTAGGTGATAAATTAATTATATTTGTATTCAAAATTGGAATAATTTAATGAACAGTCTGCTTGTAGGCCTAGGCCCATTCACTAGCTGCATTGATATTATGCTTTTTCCAATATCTGGAGCAATGAATAATGGGAAGAGTGTGTTTATTATTTTTATCCACTCTATTTGATCAAAATATGTTGTATTAGGTGAAAAATAAATTATATTTGTATTCAAAATTGAAATAATTTAATGAACAGTCTGCTTGTAGGCCTAGGCCCATTCACTAGCTGCATTGATATTATGCTTTTTCCAATATCTGAAGCAATGAATAATGGGAAGAGTGTGTTTATTATTTTTATCCACTCTATTTGATCAAAATATGTTGTATTAGGTGAAAAATTAATTATATTTGTATTCAAAATTGAAATAATTGAATGAACAGTCTGCTTGTAGGCCTAGGCCCATTCACTAGCTGCATTGATATTATGCTTTTTCCAATATCTGAAGCAATGAATAATGGGAAGAGTGTGTTTATTATTTTTATCCACTCTATTTGATCATAATATGTTGTATTAGGTGAAAAATTAATTATATTTGTATTCAAAATTGAAATAATTTAATGAACAGTCTGCTTGTAGGCCTAGGCCCATTCACTAGCTGCATTGATATTATGCTTTTTCCAATATCTGAAGCAATGAATAATGGGAAGATACTGTTTATTATTTTTATCCACTCTATTTGATCATAATATGTTGTATTAGGTGAAAAATTAATTATATTTGTATTCAAAATTGAAATAATTTAATGAACAGTCTGCTTGTAGGCCTAGGCCCATTCACTAGCTGCATTGATATTATGCTTTTTCCAATATCTGAAGCAATGAATAATGGGAAGAGAGTGTTTATTATTTTTATCCACTCTATTTGATCAAAATATGTTGTATTAGGTGAAAAATTAATTATATTTGTATTCAAAATTGAAATAATTTAATGAACAGTCTGCTCGTAGGCCTAGGCCCATTCACTAGCTGCATTGATATTATGCTTTTTCCAATATCTGAAGCAATGAATAATGGGAAGAGTGTGTTTATTATTTTTATCCACTCTATTTGATCATAATATGTTGTATTAGGTGATAAATTAATTATATTTGTATTCAAAATTGAAATAATTGAATGAACAGTCTGCTTGTAGGCCTAGGCCCATCCACTAGCTGCATTGATATTATGCTATTTCCAATATCTGAAGCAATGAATAATGGGAAGATACTGTTTATTATTTTTATCCACTCTATTTGATCAAAATATGTTGTATTAGGTGAAGAATTAATTATATTTGTATTCAAAATTGAAATAATTTAATGAACAGTCTGCTTGTAGGCCTAGGCCCATTCACTAGCTGCATTGATATTATGCTTTTTCCAATATCTGAAGCAATGAATAATGGGAAGAGAGTGTTTATTATTTTTATCTACTCTATTTGATCAAAATATGTTGTATTAGGTGAAAAATAAATTATATTTGTATTCAAAATTGAAATAATTTAATGAACAGTCTGCTTGTAGGCCTAGGCCCATTCACTAGCTGCATTGATATTATGCTTTTTCCAATATCTGAAGCAATGAATAATGGGAAGAGAGTGCTTATTATTTTTATCCACTCTATTTGATCAAAATATGTTGTATTAGGTGAAAAATTAATTATATTTGTATTCAAAATTGAAATAATTGAATGAACAGTCTGCTTGTAGGCCTAGGCCCATTCACTAGCTGCATTGATATTATGCTTTTTCCAATATCTGAAGCAATGAATAATGGGAAGAGTGTGTTTATTATTTTTATCCACTCTATTTGATCATAATATGTTGTATTAGGTGATAAATTAATTATATTTGTATTCAAAATTGAAATAATTGAATGAACAGTCTGCTTGTAGGCCTAGGCCCATCCACTAGCTGCATTGATGTTATGCTTTTTCCAATATCTGAAGCAATGAATAATGGGAAGAGAGTGTTTATTATTTTTATCCACTCTATTTGATCAAAATATGTTGTTTTAGGTGAAAAATTAATTATATTTGTATTCAAAATTGAAATAATTTAATGAACAGTCTGCTTGTAGGCCTAGGCCCATTCACTAGCTGCATTGATATTATGCTTTTTCCAATATCTGAAGCAATGAATAATGGGAAGAGAGTGTTTATTATTTTTATCTACTCTATTTGATCAAAATATGTTGTATTAGGTGAAAAATTAATTATATTTGTATTCAAAATTGAAATAATTTAATGAACAGTCTGCTTGTAGGCCTAGGCCCGTTCACTAGCTGCATTGATATTATGCTTTTTCCAATATCTGAAGCAATGAATAATGGGAAGATACTGTTTATTATTTTTATCCACTCTATTTGATCAAAATATGTTGTATTAGGTGAAAAATTAATTATATTTGTATTCAAAATTGAAATAATTGAATGAACAGTCTGCTTGTAGGCCTAGGCCCATCCACTAGCTGCATTGATATTATGCTTTTTCCAATATCTGAAGCAATGAATAATGGGAAGATACTGTTTATTATTTTTATCCACTCTATTTGATCAAAATATGTTGTATTAGGTGAAAAATTAATTATATTTGTATTCAAAATTGAAATAATTTAATGAACAGTCTGCTTGTAGGCCTAGGCCCATTCACTAGCTGCATTGATATTATGCTTTTCCCAATATCTGAAGCAATGAATAATGGGAAGAGAGTGTTTATTATTTTTATCTACTCTATTTGATCAAAATATGTTGTATTAGGTGAAAAATTAATTATATTTGTATTCAAAATTGAAATAATTGAATGAACAGTCTGCTTGTAGGCCTAGGCCCATTCACTAGCTGCATTGATATTATGCTTTTTCCAATATCTGAAGCAATGAATAATGGGAAGATACTGTTTATTATTTTTATCCACTCTATTTGATCAAAATATGTTGTATTAGGTGGAAAATTAATTATATTTGTATTCAAAATTGAAATAATTTAATGAACAGTTTGCTTGTAGGCCTAGGCCCATTCACTAGCTGCATTGGTATTTTGCTTTTTCCAATATCTGAAGCAATGAATAATGGGAAGAGAGTGTTTATTATTTTTATCTACTCTATTTGATCAAAATATGTTGTATTAGGTGAAAAATTAATTATTTTTGTATTCAAAATTGAAATAATTTAATGAACAGTCTGCTTGTAGGCCTAGGCCCATTCACTAGCTGCATTGATATTATGCTTTTTCCAATATCTGAAGCAATGAATAATGGGAAGATACTGTTTATTATTTTTATCCACTCTATTTGATCAAAATATGTTGTATTAGGTGAAAAATTAATTATATTTGTATTCAAAATTGAAATAATCGAATGAACAGTCTGCTTGTAGGCCTAGGCCCATCCACTAGCTGCATTGATATTATGCTTTTTCCAATATCTGAAGCAATGAATAATGGGAAGAGTGTGTTTATTATTTTTATCCACTCTATTTGATCAAAATATGTTGTATTAGGTGATAAATTAATTATATTTGTATTCAAAATTGAAATAATTGAATGAACAGTCTGCTTGTAGGCCTAGGCCCATCCACTAGCTGCATTGATATTATGCTTTTTCCAATATCTGAAGCAATGAATAATGGGAAGAGTGTGTTTATTATTTTTATCCACTCTATTTGATCAAAATATGTTGTATTAGGTGAAAAATTAATTATATTTGTATTCAAAATTGAAATAATTTAATGAACAGTCTGCTTGTAGGCCTAGGCCCATTCACTAGCTGCATTGATATTATGCTTTTTCCAATATCTGAAGCAATGAATAATGGGAAGATACTGTTTATTATTTTTATCCACTCTATTTGATCAAAATATGTTGTATTAGGTGAAAAATTAATCATATTTGTATTCAAAATTGAAATAATTTAAAGAACAGTCTGCTTGTAGGCCTAGGCCCATTCACTAGCTGCATTGATATTATGCTTTTTCCAATATCTGAAGCAATGAATAATGGGAAGAGTGTGTTTATTATTTTTATCCACTCTATTTGATCATAATATGTTGTATTAGGTGATAAATTAATTATATTTGTATTCAAAATTGAAATAATTGAATGAACAGTCTGCTTGTAGGCCTAGGCCCATCCACTAGCTGCATTGATATTATGCTTTTTCCAATATCTGAAGCAATGAATAATGGGAAGATACTGTTTATTATTTTTATCCACTCTATTAGATCAAAATATGTTGTATTAGGTGAAAAATTAATTATATTTGTATTCAAAATTGAAATAATTTAATGAACAGTCTGCTTGTAGGCCTAGGCCCATTCACTAGCTGCATTGATATTATGCTTTTTCCAATATCTGAAGCAATGAATAATGGGAAGAGAGTGTTTATTATTTTTATCCACTCTATTTGATCATAATATGTTGTATTAGGTGATAAATTAATTATATTTGTATTCAAAATTGAAATAATTGAATGAACAGTCTGCTTGTAGGCCTAGGCCCATCCACTAGCTGCATTGATATTATGCTTTTTCCAATATCTGAAGCAATGAATAATGGGAAGAGTGTGTTTATTATTTTTATCCACTTTATTTGATCATAATATGTTGTATTAGGTGATAAATTAATTATATTTGTATTCAAAATTGAAATAATTGAATGAACAGTCTGCTTGTAGGCCTAGGCCCATCCACTAGCTGCATTGATATTATGCTTTTTCCAATATCTGAAGCAATGAATAATGGGAAGAGTGTGTTTATTATTTTTATCCACTTTATTTGATCATAATATGTTGTATTAGGTGATAAATTAATTATATTTGTATTCAAAATTGAAATAATTGAATGAACAGTCTGCTTGTAGGCCTAGGCCCATTCACTAGCTGCATTGATATTATGCTTTTTCCAATATCTGAAGCAATGAATAATGGGAAGAGTGTGTTTATTATTTTTATCCACTCTATTTGATCATAATATGTTGTATTAGGTGATAAATTAATTATATTTGTATTCAAAATTGAAATAATTGAATGAACAGTCTGCTTGTAGGCCTAGGCCCATCCACTAGCTGCATTGATATTATGCTTTTTCCAATATCTGAAGCAATGAATAATGGGAAGAGTGTGTTTATTATTTTTATCCACTCTATTTGATCAAAATATGTTGTATTAGGTGAAAAATTAATTATATTTGTATTCAAAATTGAAATAATTGAATGAACAGTCTGCTTGTAGGCCTAGGCCCATCCACTAGCTGCATTGATATTATGCTTTTTCCAATATCTGGAGCAATGAATAATGGGAAGAGAGTGTTTATTATTTTTATCCACTCTATTTGATCATAATATGTTGTATTAGGTGATAAATTAATTATATTTGTATTCAAAATTGAAATAATTGAATGAACAGTCTGCTTGTAGGCCTAGGCCCATCCACTAGCTGCATTGATATTATGCTTTTTCCAATATCTGAAGCAATGAATAATGGGAAGAGTGTGTTTATTATTTTTATCCACTCTATTTGATCATAATATGTTGTATTAGGTGATAAATTAATTATATTTGTATTCAAAATTGAAATAATTGAATGAACAGTCTGCTTGTAGGCCTAGGCCCATTCACTAGCTGCATTGATATTATGCTTTTTCCAATATCTGAAGCAATGAATAATGGGAAGAGTGTGTTTATTATTTTTATCCACTCTATTTGATCATAATATGTTGTATTAGGTGATAAATTAATTATATTTGTATTCAAAATTGAAATAATTGAATGAACAGTCTGCTTGTAGGCCTAGGCCCATCCACTAGCTGCATTGATATTATGCTTTTTCCAATATCTGAAGCAATGAATAATGGGAAGAGTGTGTTTATTATTTTCATCCACTCTATTTGATCAAAATATGTTGTATTAGGTGAAAAATTAATTATATTTGTATTCAAAATTGAAATAATTGAATGAACAGTCTGCTTGTAGGCCTAGGCCCATCCACTAGCTGCATTGATATTATGCTTTTTCCAATATCTGAAGCAATGAATAATGGGAAGAGTGTGTTTATTATTTTTATCCACTCTATTTGATCATAATATGTTGTATTAGGTGATAAATTAATTATATTTGTATTCAAAATTGAAATAATTGAATGAACAGTCTGCTTGTAGGCCTAGGCCCATACACTAGCTGCATTGATATTATGCTTTTTCCAATATCTGAAGCAATGAATAATGGGAAGAGTGTGTTTATTATTTTTATCCACTCTATTTGATCATAATATGTTGTATTAGGTGATAAATTAATTATATTTGTATTCAAAATTGAAATAATTGAATGAACAGTCTGCTTGTAGGCCTAGGCCCATCCACTAGCTGCATTGATATTATGCTTTTTCCAATATCTGAAGCAATGAATAATGGAAAGAGTGTGTTTATTATTTTTATCCACACTATTTGATCAAAATATGTTGTATTAGGTGATAAATTAATTATATTTGTATTCAAAATTGAAATAATTGAATGAACAGTCTGCTTGTAGGCCTAGGCCCATCCACTAGCTGCATTGATATTTTGCTTTTTCCAATATCTGAAGCAATGAATAATGGGAAGATACTGTTTATTATTTTTATCCACTCTATTTGATCATAATATGTTGTATTAGGTGATAAATTAATTATATTTGTATTCAAAATTGAAATAATTGAATGAACAGTCTGCTTGTAGGCCTAGGCCCATCCACTAGCTGCATTGATATTATGCTTTTTCCAATATCTGAAGCAATGAATAATGGGAAGAGTGTGTTCATTATTTTTATCCACTCTATTTTATCATAATATGTTGTATTAGGTGATAAATTAATTATATTTGTATTCAAAATTGAAATAATTGAATGAACAGTCTGCTTGTAGGCCTAGGCCCATCCACTAGCTGCATTGATATTATGCTTTTTCCAATATCTGAAGCAATGAATAATGGGAAGAGTGTGTTTATTATTTTTATCCACTCTATTTGATCATAATATGTTGTATTAGGTGATAAATTAATTATATTTGTATTCAAAATTGAAATAATTGAATGAACAGTCTGCTTGTAGGCCTAGGCCCATCCACTAGCTGCATTGATATTATGCTTTTTCCAATATCTGAAGCAATGAATAATGGGAAAAGTGTGTTTATTATTTTTATCCACTCTATTTGATCATAATATGTTGTATTAGGTGATAAATTAATTATATTTGTATTCAAAATTGAAATAATTGAATGAACAGTCTGCTTGTAGGCCTAGGCCCATTCACTAGCTGCATTGATATTATGCTTTTTCCAATATCTGAAGCAATGAATAATGGGAAGAGTGTTAATTATTTTTATCCACTCTATTTGATCATAATATGTTGTATTAGGTGATAAATTAATTATATTTGTATTCAAAATTGAAATAATTGAATGAACAGTCTGCTTGTAGGCCTAGGCCCATCCACTAGCTGCATTGATATTATGCTTTTTCCAATATCTGAAGCAATGAATAATGGGAAGAGTGTGTTTATTATTTTTATCCACTCTATTTGATCAAAATATGTTGTATTAGGTGATAAATTAATTATATTTGTATTCAAAATTGAAATAATTGAATGAACAGTCTGCTTGTAGGCCTAGGCCCATCCACTAGCTGCATTGATATTATGCTTTTACCAATATCTGAAGCGATGAATAATGGGAAGAGTGTGTTTATTATTTTTATCCACTCTATTTGATCATAATATGTTGTATTAGGTGATAAATTAATTATATTTGTATTCAAAATTGAAATAATTGAATGAACAGTCTGCTTGTAGGCCTAGGCCCATCCACTAGCTGCATTGATATTATGCTTTTTCCAATATCTGAAGCAATGAATAATGGGAAGAGTGTGTTTATTATTTTTATCCACTCTATTTGATCATAATATGTTGTATTAGGTGATAAATTGATTATATTTGTATTCAAAATTGAAATAATTCAATGAACAGTCTGCTTGTAGGCCTAGGCCCATTCACTAGCTGCATTGATATTATGCTTTTTTCAATATCTGAAGCAATGAATAATGGGAAGAGAGTGTTTATTATTTTTATCCACTCTATTTGATCATAATATGTTGTATTAGGTGATAAATTAATTATATTTTTATTCAAAATTGAAATAATTGAATGAACAGTCTGCTTGTAGGCCTAGGCCCATCCACTAGCTGCATTGATATTATGCTTTTTCCAATATCTGAAGCAATGAATAATGGGAAGAGTGTGTTTATTATTTTTATCCACTCTATTTGATCAAAATATGTTGTATAAGGTGAAAAATTAATTATATTTGTATTCAAAATCGAAATAATTGAATGAACAGTCTGCTTGTAGGCCTAGGCCCATCCACTAGCTGCATTGATATTATGCTTTTTCCAATATCTGAAGCAATGAATAATGGGAAGAATGTGTTTATTATTTTTATCCACTCTATTTGATCATAATATGTTGTATTAGGTGAAAAATTAATTATATTTGTATTCAAAATTGAAATAATTGAATGAACAATCTGCTTGTAGGCCTGGGCCCATCCACTAGCTGCATTGATATTATGCTTTTTCCAATATCTGAAGCAATGAATAATGGGAAGAATATGTTTATTATTTTTATCCACTCTATTTGATCATAATATGTTGTATTAGGTGATAAATTAATTATATTTGTATTCAAAATTGAAATAATTGAATGAACAGTCTGCTTGTAGGCCTAGGCCCATCCACTAGCTGCATTGATATTATGCTTTCTCCAATATCTGAAGCAATGAATAATGGGAAGAGTGTGTTTATTATTTTTATCCACTCTATTTGATCATAATATGTTGTATTAGGTGATAAATTAATTATATTTGTATTCAAAATTGAAATAATTGAATGAACAGTCTGCTTGTAGGCCTAGGCCCATTCACTAGCTGCATTGATATTATGCTTTTTCCAATATCTGAAGCAATGAATAATGGGAAGAGTGTGTTTATTATTTTTATCCACTCTATTTGATCATAATATGTTGTATTAGGTGATAAATTAATTATATTTGTATTCAAAATTGAAATCATTGAATGAACAGTCTGCTTGTAGGCCTAGGCCCATTCACTAGCTGCATTGATATTATGCTTTTTCCAATATCTGAAGCAATGAATAATGGGAAGAGTGTGTTTATTATTTTTATCCACTCTATTTGATCATAATATGTTGTATTAGGTGATAAATTAATTATATTTGTATTCAAAATTGAAATAATTGAATGAACAGTCTGCTTGTAGGCCTAGGCCCATTCACTAGCTGCATTGATATAATGCTTTTTCCAATATCTGAAGCAATGAATAATGGGAAGATACTGTTTATTATTTTTATCCACTCTATTTGATCATAATATGTTGTATTAGGTGATAAATTAATTATATTTGTATTCAAAATTGAAATAATTGAATGAACAGTCTGCTTGTAGGCCTAGGCCCATTCACTAGCTGCATTGATATAATGCTTTTTCCAATATCTGAAGCAATGAATAATGGGAAGATACTGTTTATTATTTTTATCCACTCTATTTGATCATAATATGTTGTATTAGGTGATAAATTAATTATATTTGTATTCAAAATTGAAATAATTGAATGAACAGTCTGCTTGTAGGCCTAGGCCCATTCACTAGCTGCATTGATATTATGCTTTTTCCAATATCTGGAGCAATGAATAATGGGAAGAGTGTGTTTATTATTTTTATCCACTCTATTTGATCATAATATGTTGTATTAGGTGATAAATTAATTATATTTGTATTCAAAATTGAAATAATTTAATGAACAGTCTGCTTGTAGGCCTAGGCCCATTCACTAGCTGCACTGATATTATGCTTTTTCCAATATCTGAAGCAATGAATAATAGGAAGAGTGTGTTTATTATTACTATTCACTCTATTTGATCATAATATGTTGTATTAGGTGAAAAATTAATTATATTTGTATTCAAAATTGAAATAATTGAATGAACAGTCTGCTTGTAGGCCTAGGCCCATCCACTAGCTGCATTGATATTATGCTTTTTCCAATATCTGAAGCAATGAATAATGGGAAGAGTGTGTTTATTATTTTTATCCACTCTATTTGATCATAATATGTTGTATTAGGTGATAAATTAATTATATTTGTATTCAAAATTGAAATAATTGAATGAACAGTCTGCTTGTAGGCCTGGGCCCATCCACTAGCTGCATTGATATTATGCTTTTTCCAATATCTGAAGCAATGAATAATGGGAAGAGAGTGTTTATTATTTCTATTCACTCTATTTGATCATAATATGTTGTATTAGGTGAAAAATTAATTATATTTGTATTCAAAATTGAAATAATTGAATGAACAGTCTGCTTGTAGGCCTAGGCCCATCCACTAGCTGCATTGATATTATGCTTTTTCCAATATCTGAAGCAATGAATAATGGGAAGAGTGTGTTTATTATTTCTATTCACTCTATTTGATCATAATATGTTGTATTAGGTGAAAAATTAATTATATTTGTATTCAAAATTGAAATAATTGAATGAACAGTCTGCTTGTAGGCCTAGGCCCATCCACTAGCTGCATTGATATTATGCTTTTTCCAATATCTGAAGCAATGAATAATGGGAAGAGTGTGTTTATTATTTTTATCCACTCTATTTGATCATAATATGTTGTATTAGGTGATAAATTAATTATATTTGTATTCAAAATTGAAATAATTGAATGAACAGTCTGCTTGTAGGCCTAGGCCCATTCACTAGCTGCATTGATATTATGCTTTTTCCAATATCTGAAGCAATGAATAATGGGAAGAGAGTGTTTATTATTTTTATCCACTCTATTTGATCATAATATGTTGTATAAGACGATAAATTAATTATATTTGTATTCAAAATTGAAATAATTTAATGAACAGTCTGCTTGTAGGCCTAGGCCCATTCACTAGCTGCATTGATATTATGCTTTTTCCAATATCTGAAGCAATGAATAATGGGAAGAGAGTGTTTATTATTTTTATCCACTCTATTTGATCATAATATGTTGTATTAGGTGATAAATTAATTATATTTGTATTCAAAATTGAAATAATTCAATGAACAGTCTGCTTGTAGGCCTAGGCCCATTCACTAGCTGCATTGATATTATGCTTTTTCCAATATCTGAAGCAATGAATAATGGGAAGAGAGTGTTTATTATTTTTATCCACTCTATTTGATCATAATATGTTGTATTAGGTGATTAATTAATTATATTTGTATTCAAAATTGAAATAATTTAATGAACAGTCTGCTTGTAGGCCTAGGCCCATTCACTAGCTGCATTGATATTATGCTTTTTCCAATATCTGAAGCAATGAATAATGGGAAGAGAGTGTTTATTATTTTTATCCACTCTATTTGATCATAATATGTTGTATTAGGTGATAAATTAATTATATTTGTATTCAAAATTGAAATAATTGAATGAACAGTCTGCTTGTAGGCCTAGGCCCATCCACTAGCTGCATTGATATTATGCTTTTTTCAATATCTGAAGCAATGAATAATGGGAAGAGTGTGTTTATTATTTTTATCCATTCTATTTGATCAAAATATGTTGTATTAGGTGATAAATTAATTATATTTGTATTCAAAATTGAAATAATTGAATGAACAGTCTGCTTGTAGGCCTAGGCCCATCCACTAGCTGCATTGATATTATGCTTTTTCCAATATCTGAAGCGATGAATAATGGGAAGAGTGTGTTTATTATTTTTATCCACTCTATTTGATCATAATATGTTGTATTAGGTGATAAATTAATTATATTTGTATTCAAAATTGAAATAATTGAATGAACAGTCTGCTTGTAGGCCTAGGCCCATCCACTAGCTGCATTGATATTATGCTTTTTCCAATATCTGAAGCAATGAATAATGGGAAGAGTGTGTTTATTATTTTTATCCACTCTATTTGATCATAATATGTTGTATTAGGTGATAAATTGATTATATTTGTATTCAAAATTGAAATAATTCAATGAACAGTCTGCTTGTAGGCCTAGGCCCATTCACTAGCTGCATTGATATTATGCTTTTTTCAATATCTGAAGCAATGAATAATGGGAAGAGAGTGTTTATTATTTTTATCCACTCTATTTGATCATAATATGTTGTATTAGGTGATAAATTAATTATATTTTTATTCAAAATTGAAATAATTGAATGAACAGTCTGCTTGTAGGCCTAGGCCCATCCACTAGCTGCATTGATATTATGCTTTTTCCAATATCTGAAGCAATGAATAATGGGAAGAGTGTGTTTATTATTTTTAACCACTCTATTTGATCAAAATATGTTGTATAAGGTGAAAAATTAATTATATTTGTATTCAAAATCGAAATAATTGAATGAACAGTCTGCTTGTAGGCCTAGGCCCATCCACTAGCTGCATTGATATTATGCTTTTTCCAATATCTGAAGCAATGAATAATGGGAAGAATGTGTTTATTATTTTTATCCACTCTATTTGATCATAATATGTTGTATTAGGTGAAAAATTAATTATATTTGTATTCAAAATTGAAATAATTGAATGAACAATCTGCTTGTAGGCCTAGGCCCATCCACTAGCTGCATTGATATTATGCTTTTTCCAATATCTGAAGCAATGAATAATGGGAAGAATGTGTTTATTATTTTTATCCACTCTATTTGATCATAATATGTTGTATTAGGTGATAAATTAATTATATTTGTATTCAAAATTGAAATAATTGAATGAACAGTCTGCTTGTAGGCCTAGGCCCATCCACTAACTGCATTGATATTATGCTTTTTCCAATATCTGAAGCAATGAATAATGGGAAGAGTGTGTTTATTATTTTTATCCACTCTATTTGATCATAATATGTTGTATTAGGTGATAAATTAATTATATTTGTATTCAAAATTGAAATAATTGAATGAACAGTCTGCTTGTAGGCCTAGGCCCATTCACTAGCTGCATTGATATTATGCTTTTTCCAATATCTGAAGCAATGAATAATGGGAAGAGTGTGTTTATTATTTTTATCCACTCTATTTGATCATAATATGTTGTATTAGGTGATAAATTAATTATATTTGTATTCAAAATTGAAATCATTGAATGAACAGTCTGCTTGTAGGCCTAGGCCCATTCACTAGCTGCATTGATATTATGCTTTTTCCAATATCTGAAGCAATGAATAATGGGAAGAGTGTGTTTATTATTTTTATCCACTCTATTTGATCATAATATGTTGTATTAGGTGATAAATTAATTATATTTGTATTCAAAATTGAAATAATTGAATGAACAGTCTGCTTGTAGGCCTAGGCCCATTCACTAGCTGCATTGATATTATGCTTTTTCCAATATCTGAAGCAATGAATAATGGGAAGATACTGTTTATTATTTTTATCCACTCTATTTGATCATAATATGTTGTATTAGGTGATAAATTAATTATATTTGTATTCAAAATTGAAATAATTGAATGAACAGTCTGCTTGTAGGCCTAGGCCCATTCACTAGCTGCATTGATATTATGCTTTTTCCAATATCTGAAGCAATGAATAATGGGAAGAGTGTGTTTATTATTTTTATCCACTCTATTTGATCATAATATGTTGTATTAGGTGATAAATTAATTATATTTGTATTCAAAATTGAAATAATTTAATGAACAGTCTGCTTGTAGGCCTAGGCCCATTCACTTGCTGCACTGATATTATGCTTTTTCCAATATCTGAAGCAATGAATAATGGGAAGAGTGTGTTTATTATTTCTATTCACTCTATTTGATCATAATATGTTGTATTAGGTGAAAAATTAATTATATTTGTATTCAAAATTGAAATCATTGAATGAACAGTCTGCTTGTAGGCCTAGGCCCATCCACTAGCTGCATTGATATTATGCTTTTTCCAATATCTGAAGCAATGAATAATGGGAAGAGTGTGTTTATTATTTTTATCCACTCTATTTGATCATAATATGTTGTATTAGGTGATAAATTAATTATATTTGTATTCAAAATTGAAATAATTGAATGAACAGTCTGCTTGTAGGCCTGGGCCCATCCACTAGCTGCATTGATATTATGCTTTTTCCAATATCTGAAGCAATGAATAATGGGAAGAGAGTGTTTATTATTTCTATTCACTCTATTTGATCATAATATGTTGTATTAGGTGAAAAATTAATTATATTTGTATTCAAAATTGAAATAATTGAATGAACAGTCTGCTTGTAGGCCTAGGCCCATCCACTAGCTGCATTGATATTATGCTTTTTCCAATATCTGAAGCAATGAATAATGGGAAGAGTGTGTTTATTATTTTTATCCACTCTATTTGATCATAATATGTTGTATTAGGTGATAAATTAATTATATTTGTATTCAAAATTGAAATAATTGAATGAACAGTCTGCTTGTAGGCCTAGGCCCATTCACTAGCTGCATTGATATTATGCTTTTTCCAATATCTGAAGCAATGAATAATGGGAAGAGAGTGTTTATTATTTTTATCCACTCTATTTGATCATAATATGTTGTATAAGGTGATAAATTAATTATATTTGTATTCAAAATTGAAATAATTTAATGAACAGTCTGCTTGTAGGCCTAGGCCCATTCACTAGCTGCATTGATATTATGCTTTTTCCAATATCTGAAGCAATGAATAATGGGAAGAGAGTGTTTATTATTTTTATCCACTCTATTTGATCATAATATGTTGTATTAGGTGATAAATTAATTATATTTGTATTCAAAATTGAAATAATTCAATGAACAGTCTGCTTGTAGGCCTAGGCCCATTCACTAGCTGCATTGATATTATGCTTTTTCCAATATCTGAAGCAATGAATAATGGGAAGAGAGTGTTTATTATTTTTATCCACTCTATTTGATCATAATATGTTGTATTAGGTGATTAATTAATTATATTTGTATTCAAAATTGAAATAATTTAATGAACAGTCTGCTTGTAGGCCTAGGCCCATTCACTAGCTGCATTGATATTATGCTTTTTCCAATATCTGAAGCAATGAATAATGGGAAGAGAGTGTTTATTATTTTTATCCACTCTATTTGATCATAATATGTTGTATTAGGTGATAAATTAATTATATTTGTATTCAAAATTGAAATAATTCAATGAACAGTCTGCTTGTAGGCCTAGGCCCATTCACTAGCTGCATTGATATTATGCTTTTTCCAATATCTGAAGCAATGAATAATGGGAAGAGAGTGTTTATTATTTTTATCCACTCTATTTGATCATAATATGTTGTATTAGGTGATAAATTAATTATATTTGTATTTAAAATTGAAATAATTCAATGAACAGTCTGCTTGTAGGCCTAGGCCCATTCACTAGCTGCATTGATATTATGCTTTTTCCAATATCTGAAGCAATGAATAATGGGAAGAGAGTGTTTATTATTTTTATCCACTCTATTTGATAATAATATGTTGTATTAGGTGATAAATTAATTATATTTGTATCCAAAATTGAAATAATTCAATGAACAGTCTGCTTGTAGGCCTAGGCCCATTCACTAGCTGCATTGATATTATGCTTTTTCCAATATCTGAAGCAATGAATAATGGGAAGAGAGTGTTTATCATTTTTATCCACTCTATTTGATCATAATATGTTGTATTAGGTGATAAATTAATTATATTTGTATTCAAAATTGAAATAATTTAATGAACAGTCTGCTTGTAGGCCTAGGCCCATTCACTAGCTGCATTGATATTATGCTTTTTCCAATATCTGAAGCATTGAATAATGGGAAGAGAGTGTTTATTATTTTTATCCACTCTATTTGATCATAATATGTTGTATTAGGTGATAAATTAATTATATTTGTATTCAAAATTGAAATAATTTAATGAACAGTCTGCTTGTAGGCCTAGGCCCATTCACTAGCTGCATTGATATTATGCTTTTTCCAATATCTGAAGCAATGAATAATGGGAAGAGAGTGTTTATTATTTTTATCCACTCTATTTGATCATAATATGTTGTATTAGGTGATAAATTAATTATATTTGTATTCAAAATTGAAATAATTGAATGAACAGTCTGCTTGTAGGCCTAGGCCCATTCACTAGCTGCATTGATATTATGCTTTTTCCAATATCTGAAGCAATGAATAATGGGAAGAGTGTGTTTATTATTTTTATCCACTCTATTTGATCAAAATATGTTGTATTAGGTGATAAATTATTTATATTTGTATTCAAAATTGAAATAATTTAATGAACAGTCTGCTTGTAGGCCTAGGCCCATTCACTAGCTGCATTGATATTATGCTTTTTCCAATATCTGAAGCAATGAATAATGGGAAGAGAGTGTTTATTATTTTTATCCACTCTATTTGATCATAATATGTTGTATTAGGTGAAAAATTAATTATATTTGTATTCAAAATTGAAATAATTTAATGAACAGTCTGCTTGTAGGCCTAGGCCCATTCACTAGCTGCATTGATATTATGCTTTTTCCAATATCTGAAGCAATGAATAATGGGAAGAGAGTGTTTATTATTTTTATCCACTCTATTTGATCATAATATGTTGTATTAGGTGATAAATTAATTATATTTGTATTCAAAATTGAAATAATTTAATGAACAGTCTGCTCGTAGGCCTAGGCCCATTCACTAGCTGCATTGATATTGTGCTTTTTCCAATATCTGAAGCAATAAATGATGGGAAGAGAGTGTTTATTATTTTTATCCACTCTATTTGATCATAATATGTTGTATTAGGTGATAAATTAATTATATTTGTATTCAAAATTGGAATAATTTAATGAACAGTCTGCTTGTAGGCCTAGGCCCATTCACTAGCTGCATTGATATTATGCTTTTTCCAATATCTGAAGCAATGAATAATGGGAAGAGTGTGTTTATTATTTTTATCCACTCTATTTGATCAAAATATGTTGTATTAGGTGATAAATTAATTATATTTGTATTCAAAATTGAAATAATTTAATGAACAGTCTGCTTGTAGGCCTAGGCCCATTCACTAGCTGCATTGATATTATGCTTTTTCCAATATCTGAAGCAATGAATAATGGGAAGAGTGTGTTTATTATTTTTATCCACTCTATTTGATCAAAATATGTTGTATTAGGTGAAAAATTAATTATATTTGTATTCAAAATTGAAATAATTTAATGAACAGTCTGCTTGTAGGCCTAGGCCCATTCACTAGCTGCATTTATATTATGCTTTTTCCAATATCTGAAGCAATGAATAATGGGAAAAGTGTGTTTATTATTTTTATCCACTCTATTTGATCAAAATATGTTGTATTAGGTGATAAATTAATTATATTTGTATTCAAAATTGAAATAATTTAATGAACAGTCTGCTTGTAGGCCTAGGCCCATTCACTAGCTGCATTGATATTATGCTTTTTCCAATATCTGAAGCAATGAATAATGGGAAGATACTGTTTATTATTTTTATCCACTCTATTTGATCATAATATGTTGTATTAGGTGAAAAATTAATTATATTTGTATTCAAAATTGAAATAATTTAATGAACAGTCTGCTTGTAGGCCTAGGCCCATTCACTAGCTGCATTGATATTATGCTTTTTCCAATATCTTAAGCAATGAATAATGGGAAGATACTGTTTATTATTTTTATCCACTCTATTTGATCATAATATGTTGTATTAGGTGAAAAATTAATTATATTTGTATTCAAAATTGAAATAATTTAATGAACAGTCTGCTTGTAGGCCTAGGCCCATTCACTAGCTGCATTGATATTATGCTTTTTCCAATATCTGAAGCAATGAATAATGGGAAGATACTGTTTATTATTTTTATCCACTCTATTTGATCATAATATGTTGTATTAGGTGAAAAATTAATTATATTTGTATTCAAAATTGAAATAATTTGATGAACAGTCTGCTTGTAGGCCTAGGCCCATTCACTAGCTGCATTGATATTATGCTTTTTCCAATATCTGAAGCAATGAATAATGGGAAGAGTGTGTTTATTATTTTTATCCACTCTATTTGATCAAAATATGTTGTATTAGGTGAAAAATTAATTATATTTGTATTCAAAATTGAAATAATTTAATGAACAGTCTGCTTGTAGGCCTAGGCCCATTCACTAGCTGCATTGATATTATGCTTTTTCCAATATCTGAAGCAATGAATAATGGGAAGAGTGTGTTTATTATTTTTATCCACTCTATTTGATCAAAATATGTTGTATTAGGTGATAAATTAATTATATTTGTATTCAAAATTGAAATAATTTAATGAACAGTCTGCTTGTAGGCCTAGGCCCATTCACTAGCTGCATTGATATTATGCTTTTTCCAATATCTGAAGCAATGAATAATGGGAAGAGAGTGTTTATTATTTTTATCCACTCTATTTGATCATAATATGTTGTATTAGGTGATAAATTAATTATATTTGTATTCAAAATTGAAATAATTTAATGAACAGTCTGCTTGTAGGCCTAGGCCCATTCACTAGCTGCATTGATATTATGCTTTTTCCAATATCTGAAGCAATGAATAATGGGAAGAGTGTGTTTATTATTTTTATCCACTCTATTTGATCAAAATATGTTGTATTAGGTGAAAAATTAATTATATTTGTATTCAAAATTGAAATAATTTAATGAACAGTCTGCTTGTAGGCCTAGGCCCATTCACTAGCTGCATTGATATTATGCTTTTTCCAATATCTGAAGCAATGAATAATGGGAAGATACTGTTTATTATTTTTATCCACTCTATTTGATCATAATATGTTGTATTAGGTGATAAATTAATTATATATGTATTCAAAATTGAAATAATTTAATGAACAGTCTGCTTGTAGGCCTAGGCCCATTCACTAGCTGCATTGATATTATGCTTTTTCCAATATCTGAAGCAATGAATAATGGGAAGAGTGTGTTCATTATTTTTATCCACTCTATTTGATCAAAATATGTTGTATTAGGTGAAAAATTAATTATTTTTGTATTCAAAATTGAAATAATTTAATGAACAGTCTGCTTGTAGGCCTAGGCCCATTCACTAGCTGCATTGATATTATGCTTTTCCCAATATCTGAAGCAATGAATAATGGGAAGAGTGTGTTTATTATTTTTATCCACTCTATTTGATCATAATATGTTGTATTAGGTGATAAATTAATTATATTTGTATTCAAAATTGAAATAATTTAATGAACAGTCTGCTTGTAGGCCTAGGCCCATTCACTAGCTGCATTGATATTATGCTTTTTCCAATATCTGAAGCAATGAATAATGGGAAGAGAGTGTTTATTATTTTTATCCACTCTATTTGATCATAATATGTTGTATTAGGTGATAAATTAATTATATTTGTATTCAAAATTGAAATAATTGAATGAACAGTCTGCTTGTAGGCCTAGGCCCATTCACTAGCTGCATTGATATTATGCTTTTTCCAATATCTGAAGCAATGAATAATGGGAAGAGTGTGTTTATTATTTTTATCCACTCTATTTGATCAAAATATGTTGTATTAGGTGATAAATTATTTATATTTGTATTCAAAATTGAAATAATTTAATGAACAGTCTGCTTGTAGGCCTAGGCCCATTCACTAGCTGCATTGATATTATGCTTTTTCCAATATCTGAAGCAATGAATAATGGGAAGAGAGTGTTTATTATTTTTATCCACTCTATTTGATCATAATATGTTGTATTAGGTGAAAAATTAATTATATTTGTATTCAAAATTGAAATAATTTAATGAACAGTCTGCTTGTAGGCCTAGGCCCATTCACTAGCTGCATTGATATTATGCTTTTTCCAATATCTGAAGCAATGAATAATGGGAAGAGAGTGTTTATTATTTTTATCCACTCTATTTGATCATAATATGTTGTATTAGGTGATAAATTAATTATATTTGTATTCAAAATTGAAATAATTTAATGAACAGTCTGCTCGTAGGCCTAGGCCCATTCACTAGCTGCATTGATATTGTGCTTTTTCCAATATCTGAAGCAATAAATGATGGGAAGAGAGTGTTCATTATTTTTATCCACTCTATTTGATCATAATATGTTGTATTAGGTGATAAATTAATTATATTTGTATTCAAAATTGGAATAATTAAATGAACAGTCTGCTTGTAGGCCTAGGCCCATTCACTAGCTGCATTGATATTATGCTTTTTCCAATATCTGAAGCAATGAATAATGGGAAGAGTGTGTTTATTATTTTTATCCACTCTATTTGATCAAAATATGTTGTATTAGGTGATAAATTAATTATATTTGTATTCAAAATTGAAATAATTTAATGAACAGTCTGCTTGTAGGCCTAGGCCCATTCACTAGCTGCATTGATATTATGCTTTTTCCAATATCTGAAGCAATGAATAATGGGAAGAGTGTGTTTATTATTTTTATCCACTCTATTTGATCAAAATATGTTGTATTAGGTGAAAAATTAATTATATTTGTATTCAAAATTGAAATAATTTAATGAACAGTCTGCTTGTAGGCCTAGGCCCATTCACTAGCTGCATTGATATTATGCTTTTTCCAATATCTGAAGCAATGAATAATGGGAAAAGTGTGTTTATTATTTTTATCCACTCTATTTGATCAAAATATGTTGTATTAGGTGATAAATTAATTATATTTGTATTCAAAATTGAAATAATCTAATGAACAGTCTGCTTGTAGGCCTAGGCCCATTCACTAGCTGCATTGATATTATGCTTTTTCCAATATCTGAAGCAATGAATAATGGGAAGATACTGTTTATTATTTTTATCCACTCTATTTGATCATAATATGTTGTATTAGGTGAAAAATTAATTATATTTGTATTCAAAATTGAAATAATTTAATGAACAGTCTGCTTGTAGGCCTAGGCCCATTCACTAGCTGCATTGATATTATGCTTTTTCCAATATCTGAAGCAATGAATAATGGGAAGATACTGTTTATTATTTTTATCCACTCTATTTGATCATAATATGTTGTATTAGGTGAAAAATTAATTATATTTGTATTCAAAATTGAAATAATTTAATGAACAGTCTGCTTGTAGGCCTAGGCCCATTCACTAGCTGCATTGATATTATGCTTTTTCCAATATCTGAAGCAATGAATAATGGGAAGATACTGTTTATTATTTTTATCCACTCTATTTGATCATAATATGTTGTATTAGGTGAAAAATTAATTATATTTGTATTCAAAATTGAAATAATTTGATGAACAGTCTGCTTGTAGGCCTAGGCCCATTCACTAGCTGCATTGATATTATGCTTTTTCCAATATCTGAAGCAATGAATAATGGGAAGAGTGTGTTTATTATTTTTATCCACTCTATTTGATCAAAATATGTTGTATTAGGTGAAAAATTAATTATATTTGTATTCAAAATTGAAATAATTTAATGAACAGTCTGCTTGTAGGCCTAGGCCCATTCACTAGCTGCATTGATATTATGCTTTTTCCAATATCTGAAGCAATGAATAATGGGAAGAGTGTGTTTATTATTTTTATCCACTCTATTTGATCAAAATATGTTGTATTAGGTGATAAATTAATTATATTTGTATTCAAAATTGAAATAATTTAATGAACAGTCTGCTTGTAGGCCTAGGCCCATTCACTAGCTGCATTGATATTATGCTTTTTCCAATATCTGAAGCAATGAATAATGGGAAGAGAGTGTTTATTATTTTTATCCACTCTATTTGATCATAATATGTTGTATTAGGTGATAAATTAATTATATTTGTATTCAAAATTGAAATAATTTAATGAACAGTCTGCTTGTAGGCCTAGGCCCATTCACTAGCTGCATTGATATTATGCTTTTTCCAATATCTGAAGCAATGAATAATGGGAAGAGTGTGTTTATTATTTTTATCCACTCTATTTGATCAAAATATGTTGTATTAGGTGAAAAATTAATTATATTTGTATTCAAAATTGAAATAATTTAATGAACAGTCTGCTTGTAGGCCTAGGCCCATTCACTAGCTGCATTGATATTATGCTTTTTCCAATATCTGAAGCAATGAATAATGGGAAGATACTGTTTATTATTTTTATCCACTCTATTTGATCATAATATGTTGTATTAGGTGATAAATTAATTATATTTGTATTCAAAATTGAAATAATTGAATGAACAGTCTGCTTGTAGGCCTAGGCCCATCCACTAGCTGCATTGATATTATGCTTTTTCCAATATCTGAAGCAATGAATAATGGGAAGAGTGTGTTTATTATTTTTATCCACTCTATTTGATCATAATATGTTGTATTAGGTGATAAATTAATTATATTTGTATTCAAAATTGAAATAATTTAATGAACAGTCTGCTTGTAGGCCTAGGCCCATTCACTAGCTGCATTGATATTATGCTTTTTCCAATATCTGAAGCAATGAATAATGGGAAGAGAGTGTTTATTATTTTTATCCACTCTATTTGATCATAATATGTTGTATTAGGTGATAAATTAATTATATTTGTATTCAAAATTGAAATAATTGAATGAACAGTCTGCTTGTAGGCCTAGGCCCATTCACTAGCTGCATTGATATTATGCTTTTTCCAATATCTGAAGCAATGAATAATGGGAAGAGTGTGTTTATTATTTTTATCCACTCTATTTGATCAAAATATGTTGTATTAGGTGATAAATTATTTATATTTGTATTCAAAATTGAAATAATTTAATGAACAGTCTGCTTGTAGGCCTAGGCCCATTCACTAGCTGCATTGATATTATGCTTTTTCCAATATCTGAAGCAATGAATAATGGGAAGAGAGTGTTTATTATTTTTATCCACTCTATTTGATCATAATATGTTGTATTAGGTGAAAAATTAATTATATTTGTATTCAAAATTGAAATAATTTAATGAACAGTCTGCTTGTAGGCCTAGGCCCATTCACTAGCTGCATTGATATTATGCTTTTTCCAATATCTGAAGAAATGAATAATGGGAAGAGAGTGTTTATTATTTTTATCCACTCTATTTGATCATAATATGTTGTATTAGGTGATAAATTAATTATATTTGTATTCAAAATTGAAATAATTTAATGAACAGTCTGCTCGTAGGCCTAGGCCCATTCACTAGCTGCATTGATATTGTGCTTTTTCCAATATCTGAAGCAATAAATGATGGGAAGAGAGTGTTTATTATTTTTATCCACTCTATTTGATCATAATATGTTGTATTAGGTGATAAATTAATTATATTTGTATTCAAAATTGGAATAATTTAATGAACAGTCTGCTTGTAGGCCTAGGCCCATTCACTAGCTGCATTGATATTATGCTTTTTCCAATATCTGAAGCAATGAATAATGGGAAGAGTGTGTTTATTATTTTTATCCACTCTATTTGATCAAAATATGTTGTATTAGGTGATAAATTAATTATATTTGTATTCAAAATTGAAATAATTTAATGAACAGTCTGCTTGTAGGCCTAGGCCCATTCACTAGCTGCATTGATATTATGCTTTTTCCAATATCTGAAGCAATGAATAATGGGAAGAGTGTGTTTATTATTTTTATCCACTCTATTTGATCAAAATATGTTGTATTAGGTGAAAAATTAATTATATTTGTATTCAAAATTGAAATAATTTAATGAACAGTCTGCTTGTAGGCCTAGGCCCATTCACTAGCTGCATTGATATTATGCTTTTTCCAATATCTGAAGCAATGAATAATGGGAAAAGTGTGTTTATTATTTTTATCCACTCTATTTGATCAAAATATGTTGTATTAGGTGATAAATTAATTATATTTGTATTCAAAATTGAAATAATCTAATGAACAGTCTGCTTGTAGGCCTAGGCCCATTCACTAGCTGCATTGATATTATGCTTTTTCCAATATCTGAAGCAATGAATAATGGGAAGATACTGTTTATTATTTTTATCCACTCTATTTGATCATAATATGTTGTATTAGGTGAAAAATTAATTATATTTGTATTCAAAATTGAAATAATTTAATGAACAGTCTGCTTGTAGGCCTAGGCCCATTCACTAGCTGCATTGATATTATGCTTTTTCCAATATCTGAAGCAATGAATAATGGGAAGATACTGTTTATTATTTTTATCCACTCTATTTGATCATAATATGTTGTATTAGGTGAAAAATTAATTATATTTGTATTCAAAATTGAAATAATTTAATGAACAGTCTGCTTGTAGGCCTAGGCCCATTCACTAGCTGCATTGATATTATGCTTTTTCCAATATCTGAAGCAATGAATAATGGGAAGATACTGTTTATTATTTTTATCCACTCTATTTGATCATAATATGTTGTATTAGGTGAAAAATTAATTATATTTGTATTCAAAATTGAAATAATTTGATGAACAGTCTGCTTGTAGGCCTAGGCCCATTCACTAGCTGCATTGATATTATGCTTTTTCCAATATCTGAAGCAATGAATAATGGGAAGAGTGTGTTTATTATTTTTATCCACTCTATTTGATCAAAATATGTTGTATTAGGTGAAAAATTAATTATATTTGTATTCAAAATTGAAATAATTTAATGAACAGTCTGCTTGTAGGCCTAGGCCCATTCACTAGCTGCATTGATATTATGCTTTTTCCAATATCTGAAGCAATGAATAATGGGAAGAGTGTGTTTATTATTTTTATCCACTCTATTTGATCAAAATATGTTGTATTAGGTGATAAATTAATTATATTTGTATTCAAAATTGAAATAATTTAATGAACAGTCTGCTTGTAGGCCTAGGCCCATTCACTAGCTGCATTGATATTATGCTTTTTCCAATATCTGAAGCAATGAATAATGGGAAGAGAGTGTTTATTATTTTTATCCACTCTATTTGATCATAATATGTTGTATTAGGTGATAAATTAATTATATTTGTATTCAAAATTGAAATAATTTAATGAACAGTCTGCTTGTAGGCCTAGGCCCATTCACTAGCTGCATTGATATTATGCTTTTTCCAATATCTGAAGCAATGAATAATGGGAAGAGTGTGTTTATTATTTTTATCCACTCTATTTGATCAAAATATGTTGTATTAGGTGAAAAATTAATTATATTTGTATTCAAAATTGAAATAATTTAATGAACAGTCTGCTTGTAGGCCTAGGCCCATTCACTAGCTGCATTGATATTATGCTTTTTCCAATATCTGAAGCAATGAATAATGGGAAGATACTGTTTATTATTTTTATCCACTCTATTTGATCATAATATGTTGTATTAGGTGATAAATTAATTATATTTGTATTCAAAATTGAAATAATTGAATGAACAGTCTGCTTGTAGGCCTAGGCCCATCCACTAGCTGCATTGATATTATGCTTTTTCCAATATCTGAAGCAATGAATAATGGGAAGAGTGTGTTTATTATTTTTATCCACTCTATTTGATCAAAATATGTTGTATTAGGTGAAAAATTAATTATATTTGTATTCAAAATTGAAATAATTGAATGAACAGTCTGCTTGTAGGCCTAGGCCCATCCACTAGCTGCATTGATATTATGCTTTTTCCAATATCTGAAGCAATGAATAATGGGAAGAATGTGTTTATTATTTTTATCCACTCTCTTTGATCATAATATGTTGTATTAGGTGATAAATTAATCATATTTGTATTCAAAATTGAAATAATTGAATGAACAGTCTGCTTGTAGGCCTAGGCCCATCCACTAGCTGCATTGATATTATGCTTTTCCCAATATCTGAAGCAATGAATAATGGGAAGAGTGTGTTTATTATCTTTATCCACTCTATTTGATCATAATATGTTGTATTAGGTGATAAATTAATTATATTTGTATTCAAAATTGAAATAATTGAATGAACAGTCTGCTTGTAGGCCTAGGCCCATTCACTAGCTGCATTGATATTATGCTTTTTCCAATATCTGAAGCAATGAATAATGGGAAGAGAGTGTTTATTATTTTTATCCACTCTATTTGATCATAATATGTTGTATTAGGTGATAAATTAATTATATTTGTATTCAAAATTGAAATAATTGAATGAACAGTCTGCTTGTAGGCCTAGGCCCATCCACTAGCTGCATTGATATTATGCTTTTTCCAATATCTGAAGCAATGAATAATGGGAAGAGTGTGTTTATTATTTTTATCCACTCTATTTGATCATAATATGTTGTATTAGGTGATAAATTAATTATATTTGTATTCAAAATTGAAATAATTGAATGAACAGTCTGCTTGTAGGCCTAGGCCCATTCACTAGCTGCATTGATATTATGCTTTTTCCAATATCTGAAGCAATGAATAATGGGAAGAGTGTGTTTATTATTTTTATCCACTCTATTTGATCATAATATGTTGTATTAGGTGATAAATTAATTATATTTGTATTCAAAATTGAAATAATTGAATGAACAGTCTGCTTGTAGGCCTAGGCCCATTCACTAGCTGCATTGATATTATGCTTTTTCCAATATCTGAAGCAATGAATAATGGGAAGAGTGTGTTTATTATTTTTATCCACTCTATTTGATCATAATATGTTGTATTAGGTGATAAATTAATTATATTTGTATTCAAAATTGAAATAATCTAATGAACAGTCTGCTTGTAGGCCTAGGCCCATTCACTAGCTGCATTGATATTATGCTTTTTCCAATATCTGAAGCAATGAATAATGGGAAGATACTGTTTATTATTTTTATCCACTCTATTTGATCATAATATGTTGTATTAGGTGAAAAATTAATTATATTTGTATTCAAAATTGAAATAATTTAATGAACAGTCTGCTTGTAGGCCTAGGCCCATTCACTAGCTGCATTGATATTATGCTTTTTCCAATATCTGAAGCAATGAATAATGGGAAGATACTGTTTATTATTTTTATCCACTCTATTTGATCATAATATGTTGTATTAGGTGAAAAATTAATTATATTTGTATTCAAAATTGAAATAATTTAATGAACAGTCTGCTTGTAGGCCTAGGCCCATTCACTAGCTGCATTGATATTATGCTTTTTCCAATATCTGAAGCAATGAATAATGGGAAGATACTGTTTATTATTTTTATCCACTCTATTTGATCATAATATGTTGTATTAGGTGAAAAATTAATTATATTTGTATTCAAAATTGAAATAATTTGATGAACAGTCTGCTTGTAGGCCTAGGCCCATTCACTAGCTGCATTGATATTATGCTTTTTCCAATATCTGAAGCAATGAATAATGGGAAGAGTGTGTTTATTATTTTTATCCACTCTATTTGATCAAAATATGTTGTATTAGGTGAAAAATTAATTATATTTGTATTCAAAATTGAAATAATTTAATGAACAGTCTGCTTGTAGGCCTAGGCCCATTCACTAGCTGCATTGATATTATGCTTTTTCCAATATCTGAAGCAATGAATAATGGGAAGAGTGTGTTTATTATTTTTATCCACTCTATTTGATCAAAATATGTTGTATTAGGTGATAAATTAATTATATTTGTATTCAAAATTGAAATAATTTAATGAACAGTCTGCTTGTAGGCCTAGGCCCATTCACTAGCTGCATTGATATTATGCTTTTTCCAATATCTGAAGCAATGAATAATGGGAAGAGAGTGTTTATTATTTTTATCCACTCTATTTGATCATAATATGTTGTATTAGGTGATAAATTAATTATATTTGTATTCAAAATTGAAATAATTTAATGAACAGTCTGCTTGTAGGCCTAGGCCCATTCACTAGCTGCATTGATATTATGCTTTTTCCAATATCTGAAGCAATGAATAATGGGAAGAGTGTGTTTATTATTTTTATCCACTCTATTTGATCAAAATATGTTGTATTAGGTGAAAAATTAATTATATTTGTATTCAAAATTGAAATAATTTAATGAACAGTCTGCTTGTAGGCCTAGGCCCATTCACTAGCTGCATTGATATTATGCTTTTTCCAATATCTGAAGCAATGAATAATGGGAAGATACTGTTTATTATTTTTATCCACTCTATTTGATCATAATATGTTGTATTAGGTGATAAATTAATTATATTTGTATTCAAAATTGAAATAATTGAATGAACAGTCTGCTTGTAGGCCTAGGCCCATCCACTAGCTGCATTGATATTATGCTTTTTCCAATATCTGAAGCAATGAATAATGGGAAGAGTGTGTTTATTATTTTTATCCACTCTATTTGATCAAAATATGTTGTATTAGGTGAAAAATTAATTATATTTGTATTCAAAATTGAAATAATTGAATGAACAGTCTGCTTGTAGGCCTAGGCCCATCCACTAGCTGCATTGATATTATGCTTTTTCCAATATCTGAAGCAATGAATAATGGGAAGAATGTGTTTATTATTTTTATCCACTCTCTTTGATCATAATATGTTGTATTAGGTGATAAATTAATCATATTTGTATTCAAAATTGAAATAATTGAATGAACAGTCTGCTTGTAGGCCTAGGCCCATCCACTAGCTGCATTGATATTATGCTTTTCCCAATATCTGAAGCAATGAATAATGGGAAGAGTGTGTTTATTATCTTTATCCACTCTATTTGATCATAATATGTTGTATTAGGTGATAAATTAATTATATTTGTATTCAAAATTGAAATAATTGAATGAACAGTCTGCTTGTAGGCCTAGGCCCATTCACTAGCTGCATTGATATTATGCTTTTTCCAATATCTGAAGCAATGAATAATGGGAAGAGAGTGTTTATTATTTTTATCCACTCTATTTGATCATAATATGTTGTATTAGGTGATAAATTAATTATATTTGTATTCAAAATTGAAATAATTGAATGAACAGTCTGCTTGTAGGCCTAGGCCCATCCACTAGCTGCATTGATATTATGCTTTTTCCAATATCTGAAGCAATGAATAATGGGAAGAGTGTGTTTATTATTTTTATCCACTCTATTTGATCATAATATGTTGTATTAGGTGATAAATTAATTATATTTGTATTCAAAATTGAAATAATTGAATGAACAGTCTGCTTGTAGGCCTAGGCCCATTCACTAGCTGCATTGATATTATGCTTTTTCCAATATCTGAAGCAATGAATAATGGGAAGAGTGTGTTTATTATTTTTATCCACTCTATTTGATCATAATATGTTGTATTAGGTGATAAATTAATTATATTTGTATTCAAAATTGAAATAATTGAATGAACAGTCTGCTTGTAGGCCTAGGCCCATTCACTAGCTGCATTGATATTATGCTTTTTCCAATATCTGAAGCAATGAATAATGGGAAGAGTGTGTTTATTATTTTTATCCACTCTATTTGATCATAATATGTTGTATTAGGTGATAAATTAATTATATTTGTATTCAAAATTGAAATAATTGAATGAACAGTCTGCTTGTAGGCCTAGGCCCATTTACTAGCTGCATTGATATTATGCTTTTTCCAATATCTGAAGCAATGAATAATGGGAAGATACTGTTTATTATTTTTATCCACTCTATTTGATCATAATATGTTGTATTAGGTGATAAATTAATTATATTTGTATTCAAAATTGAAATAATTTAATGAACAGTCTGCTCGTAGGCCTAGGCCCATTCACTAGCTGCATTGATATTGTGCTTTTTCCAATATCTGAAGCAATGAATGATGGGAAGAGAGTGTTTATTATTTTTATCCACTCTATTTGATCATAATATGTTGTATTAGGTGATAAATTAATTATATTTGTATTCAAAATTGGAATAATTTAATGAACAGTCTGCTTGTAGGCCTAGGCCCATTCACTAGCTGCATTGATATTATGCTTTTTCCAATATCTGAAGCAATGAATAATGGGAAGAGTGTGTTTATTATTTTTATCCACTCTATTTGATCAAAATATGTTGTATTAGGTGATAAATTAATTATATTTGTATTCAAAATTGAAATAATTTAATGAACAGTCTGCTTGTAGGCCTAGGCCCATTCACTAGCTGCATTGATATTATGCTTTTTCCAATATCTGAAGCAATGAATAATGGGAAAAGTGTGTTTATTATTTTTATCCACTCTATTTGATCAAAATATGTTGTATTAGGTGATAAATTAATTATATTTGTATTCAAAATTGAAATAATTTAATGAACAGTCTGCTTGTAGGCCTAGGCCCATTCACTAGCTGCATTGATATTATGCTTTTTCCAATATCTGAAGCAATGAATAATGGGAAGATACTGTTTATTATTTTTATCCACTCTATTTGATCATAATATGTTGTATTAGGTGAAAAATTAATTATATTTGTATTCAAAATTGAAATAATTTAATGAACAGTCTGCTTGTAGGCCTAGGCCCATTCACTAGCTGCATTGATATTATGCTTTTTCCAATATCTGAAGCAATGAATAATGGGAAGATACTGTTTATTATTTTTATCCACTCTATTTGATCATAATATGTTGTATTAGGTGAAAAATTAATTATATTTGTATTCAAAATTGAAATAATTTAATGAACAGTCTGCTTGTAGGCCTAGGCCCATTCACTAGCTGCATTGATATTATGCTTTTTCCAATATCTGAAGCAATGAATAATGGGAAGATACTGTTTATTATTTTTATCCACTCTATTTGATCATAATATGTTGTATTAGGTGAAAAATTAATTATATTTGTATTCAAAATTGAAATAATTTAATGAACAGTCTGCTTGTAGGCCTAGGCCCATTCACTAGCTGCATTGATATTATGCTTTTTCCAATATCTGAAGCAATGAATAATGGGAAGAGTGTGTTTATTATTTTTATCCACTCTATTTGATCAAAATATGTTGTATTAGGTGAGAAATTAATTATATTTGTATTCAAAATTGAAATAATTTAATGAATGGTCTGCTTGTAGGCCTAGGCCCATTCACTAGCTGCATTGATATTATGCTTTTTCCAATATCTGAAGCAATGAATAATGGGAAGAGTGTGTTTATTATTTTTATCCACTCTATTTGATCAAAATATGTTGTATTAGGTGATAAATTAATTATATTTGTATTCAAAATTGAAATAATTTAATGAACAGTCTGCTTGTAGGCCTAGGCCCATTCACTAGCTGCATTGATATTATGCTTTTTCCAATATCTGAAGCAATGAATAATGGGAAGAGAGTGTTTATTATTTTTATCCACTCTATTTGATCATAATATGTTGTATTAGGTGATAAATTAATTATATTTGTATTCAAAATTGAAATAATTCAATGAACAGTCTGCTTGTAGGCCTAGGCCCATTCACTAGCTGCATTGATATTATGCTTTTTCCAATATCTGAAGCAATGAATAATGGGAAGAGTGTGTTTATTATTTTTATCCACTCTATTTGATCAAAATATGTTGTATTAGGTGAAAAATTAATCATATTTGTATTCAAAATTGAAATAATTTAATGAACAGTCTGCTTGTAGGCCTAGGCCCATTCACTAGCTGCAGTGATATTTTGCTTTTTCCAATATCTGAAGCAATGAATAATGGGAAGAGTGTGTTTATTATTTTTATCCACTCTATTTGATCATAATATGTTGTATTAGGTGATAAATTAATTATATTTGTATTCAAAATTGAAATAATTTAATGAACAGTCTGCTCGTAGGCCTAGGCCCATTCACTAGCTGCATTGATATTGTGCTTTTTCCAATATCTGAAGCAATGAATGATGGGAAGAGAGTGTTTATTATTTTTATCCACTCTATTTGATCATAATATGTTGTATTAGGTGATAAATTAATTATATTTGTATTCAAAATTGGAATAATTTAATGAACAGTCTGCTTGTAGGCCTAGGCCCATTCACTAGCTGCATTGATATTATGCTTTTTCCAATATCTGAAGCAATGAATAATGGGAAGAGTGTGTTTATTATTTTTATCCACTCTATTTGATCAAAATATGTTGTATTAGGTGATAAATTAATTATATTTGTATTCAAAATTGAAATAATTTAATGAACAGTCTGCTTGTAGGCCTAGGCCCATTCACTAGCTGCATTGATATTATGCTTTTTCCAATATCTGAAGCAATGAATAATGGGAAAAGTGTGTTTATTATTTTTATCCACTCTATTTGATCAAAATATGTTGTATTAGGTGATAAATTAATTATATTTGTATTCAAAATTGAAATAATTTAATGAACAGTCTGCTTGTAGGCCTAGGCCCATTCACTAGCTGCATTGATATTATGCTTTTTCCAATATCTGAAGCAATGAATAATGGGAAGATACTGTTTATTATTTTTATCCACTCTATTTGATCATAATATGTTGTATTAGGTGAAAAATTAATTATATTTGTATTCAAAATTGAAATAATTTAATGAACAGTCTGCTTGTAGGCCTAGGCCCATCCACTAGCTGCATTGATATTATGCTTTTTCCAATATCTGAAGCAATGAATAATGGGAAGATACTGTTTATTATTTTTATCCACTCTATTTGATCATAATATGTTGTATTAGGTGAAAAATTAAATATATTTGTATTCAAAATTGAAATAATTTAATGAACAGTCTGCTTGTAGGCCTAGGCCCATTCACTAGCTGCATTGATATTATGCTTTTTCCAATATCTGAAGCAATGAATAATGGGAAGATACTGTTTATTATTTTTATCCACTCTATTTGATCATAATATGTTGTATTAGGTGAAAAATTAATTATATTTGTATTCAAAATTGAAATAATTTAATGAACAGTCTGCTTGTAGGCCTAGGCCCATTCACTAGCTGCATTGATATTATGCTTTTTCCAATATCTGAAGCAATGAATAATGGGAAGAGTGTGTTTATTATTTTTATCCACTCTATTTGATCAAAATATGTTGTATTAGGTGAGAAATTAATTATATTTGTATTCAAAATTGAAATAATTTAATGAACAGTCTGCTTGTAGGCCTAGGCCCATTCACTAGCTGCATTGATATTATGCTTTTTCCAATATCTGAAGCAATGAATAATGGGAAGAGTGTGTTTATTATTTTTATCCACTCTATTTGATCAAAATATGTTGTATTAGGTGATAAATTAATTATATTTGTATTCAAAATTGAAATAATTTAATGAACAGTCTGCTTGTAGGCCTAGGCCCATTCACTAGCTGCATTGATATTATGCTTTTTCCAATATCTGAAGCAATGAATAATGGGAAGAGAGTGTTTATTTTTTTTATCCACTCTATTTGATCATAATATGTTGTATTAGGTGATAAATTAATTATATTTGTATTCAAAATTGAAATAATTTAATGAACAGTCTGCTTGTAGGCCTAGGCCCATTCACTAGCTGCATTGATATTATGCTTTTTCCAATATCTGAAGCAATGAATAATGGGAAGAGTGTGTTTATTATTTTTATCCACTCTATTTGATCAAAATATGTTGTATTAGGTGAAAAATTAATTATATTTGTATTCAAAATTGAAATAATTGAATGAACAGTCTGCTTGTAGGCCTAGGCCCATTCACTAGCTGCATTGATATTATGCTTTTTCCAATATCTGAAGCAATGAATAATGGGAAGATACTGTTTATTATTTTTATCCACTCTATTTGATCATAATATGTTGTATTAGGTGATAAATTAATTATATTTGTATTCAAAATTGAAATAATTGAATGAACAGTCTGCTTGTAGGCCTAGGCCCATCCACTAGCTGCATTGATATTATGCTTTTTCCAATATCTGAAGCAATGAATAATGGGAAGAGTGTGTTTATTATTTTTATCCACTCTATTTGATCAAAATATGTTGTATTAGGTGAAAAATTAATTATATTTGTATTCAAAATTGAAATAATTGAATGAACAGTCTGCTTGTAGGCCTAGGCCCATCCACTAGCTGCATTGATATTATGCTTTTTCCAATATCTGAAGCAATGAATAATGGGAAGAGTGTGTTTATTATTTTTATCCACTCTATTTGATCAAAATATGTTGTATTAGGTGAAAAATTAATTATATTTGTATTCAAAATTGAAATAATTTAATGAACAGTCTGCTTGTAGGCCTAGGCCCATTCACTAGCTGCACTGATATTTTGCTTTTTCCAATATCTGAAGCAATGAATAATGGGAAGAGTGTGTTTATTATTTTTATCCACTCTATTTGATCATAATATGTTGTATTAGGTGATAAATTAATTATATTTGTATTCAAAATTGAAATAATTTAATGAACAGTCTGCTCGTAGGCCTAGGCCCATTCACTAGCTGCATTGATATTGTGCTTTTTCCAATATCTGAAGCAATGAATGATGGGAAGAGAGTGTTTATTATTTTTATCCACTCTATTTGATCATAATATGTTGTATTAGGTGATAAATTAATTATATTTGTATTCAAAATTGGAATAATTTAATGAACAGTCTGCTTGTAGGCCTAGGCCCATTCACTAGCTGCATTGATATTATGCTTTTTCCAATATCTGAAGCAATGAATAATGGGAAGAGTGTGTTTATTATTTTTATCCACTCTATTTGATCAAAATATGTTGTATTAGGTGATAAATTAATTATATTTGTATTCAAAATTGAAATAATTTAATGAACAGTCTGCTTGTAGGCCTAGGCCCATTCACTAGCTGCATTGATATTATGCTTTTTCCAATATCTGAAGCAATGAATAATGGGAAAAGTGTGTTTATTATTTTTATCCACTCTATTTGATCAAAATATGTTGTATTAGGTGATAAATTAATTATATTTGTATTCAAAATTGAAATAATTTAATGAACAGTCTGCTTGTAGGCCTAGGCCCATTCACTAGCTGCATTGATATTATGCTTTTTCCAATATCTGAAGCAATGAATAATGGGAAGATACTGTTTATTATTTTTATCCACTCTATTTGATCATAATATGTTGTATTAGGTGAAAAATTAATTATATTTGTATTCAAAATTGAAATAATTTAATGAACAGTCTGCTTGTAGGCCTAGGCCCATTCACTAGCTGCATTGATATTATGCTTTTTCCAATATCTGAAGCAATGAATAATGGGAAGATACTGTTTATTATTTTTATCCACTCTATTTGATCATAATATGTTGTATTAGGTGAAAAATTAAATATATTTGTATTCAAAATTGAAATAATTTAATGAACAGTCTGCTTGTAGGCCTAGGCCCATTCACTAGCTGCATTGATATTATGCTTTTTCCAATATCTGAAGCAATGAATAATGGGAAGATACTGTTTATTATTTTTATCCACTCTATTTGATCATAATATGTTGTATTAGGTGAAAAATTAATTATATTTGTATTCAAAATTGAAATAATTTAATGAACAGTCTGCTTGTAGGCCTAGGCCCATTCACTAGCTGCATTGATATTATGCTTTTTCCAATATCTGAAGCAATGAATAATGGGAAGAGTGTGTTTATTATTTTTATCCACTCTATTTGATCAAAATATGTTGTATTAGGTGAGAAATTAATTATATTTGTATTCAAAATTGAAATAATTTAATGAACAGTCTGCTTGTAGGCCTAGGCCCATTCACTAGCTGCATTGATATTATGCTTTTTCCAATATCTGAAGCAATGAATAATGGGAAGAGTGTGTTTATTATTTTTATCCACTCTATTTGATCAAAATATGTTGTATTAGGTGATAAATTAATTATATTTGTATTCAAAATTGAAATAATTTAATGAACAGTCTGCTTGTAGGCCTAGGCCCATTCACTAGCTGCATTGATATTATGCTTTTTCCAATATCTGAAGCAATGAATAATGGGAAGAGAGTGTTTATTATTTTTATCCACTCTATTTGATCATAATATGTTGTATTAGGTGATAAATTAATTATATTTGTATTCAAAATTGAAATAATTTAATGAACAGTCTGCTTGTAGGCCTGGGCCCATTCACTAGCTGCATTGATATTATGCTTTTTCCAATATCTGAAGCAATGAATAATGGGAAGAGTGTGTTTATTATTTTTATCCACTCTATTTGATCAAAATATGTTGTATTAGGTGAAAAATTAATTATATTTGTATTCAAAATTGAAATAATTTAATGAACAGTCTGCTTGTAGGCCTAGGCCCATTCACTAGCTGCATTGATATTATGCTTTTTCCAATATCTGAAGCAATGAATAATGGGAAGATACTGTTTATTATTTTTATCCACTCTATTTGATCATAATATGTTGTATTAGGTGATAAATTAATTATATTTGTATTCAAAATTGAAATAATTGAATGAACAGTCTGCTTGTAGGCCTAGGCCCATCCACTAGCTGCATTGATATTATGCTTTTTCCAATATCTGAAGCAATGAATAATGGGAAGAGTGTGTTTATTATTTTTATCCACTCTATTTGATCAAAATATGTTGTATTAGGTGAAAAATTAATTATATTTGTATTCAAAATTGAAATAATTGAATGAACAGTCTGCTTGTAGGCCTAGGCCCATCCACTAGCTGCATTGATATTATGCTTTTTCAAATATCTGAAGCAATGAATAATGGGAAGAATGTGTTTATTATTTTTATCCACTCTATTTGATCATAATATGTTGTATTAGGTGAAAAATTAATTATATTTGTATTCAAAATTGAAATAATTGAATGAACAGTCTGCTTGTAGGCCTAGGCCCATCCACTAGCTGCATTGATATTATGCTTTTTCCAATATCTGAAGCAATGAATAATGGGAAGAGTGTGTTTATTATCTTTATCCACTCTATTTGATCATAATATGTTGTATTAGGTGATAAATTAATTATATTTGTATTCAAAATTGAAATAATTGAATGAACAGTCTGCTTGTAGGCCTAGGCCCATTCGCTAGCTGCATTGATATTATGCTTTTTCCAATATCTGAAGCAATGAATAATGGGAAGAGTGTGTTTATTATTTTTATCCACTCTATTTGATCATAATATGTTGTATTAGGTGATAAATTAATTATATTTGTATTCAAAATTGAAATAATTGAATGAACAGTCTGCTTGTAGGCCTAGGCCCATCCACTAGCTGCATTGATATTATGCTTTTTCCAATATCTGAAGCAATGAATAATGGGAAGAGTGTGTTTATTATTTTTATCCACTCTATTTGATCATAATATGTTGTATTAGGTGATAAATTAATTATATTTGTATTCAAAATTGAAATAATTGAATGAACAGTCTGCTTGTAGGCCTAGGCCCATTCACTAGCTGCATTGATATTATGCTTTTTCCAATATCTGAAGCAATGAATAATGGGAAGAGTGTGTTTATTATTTTTATCCACTCTATTTGATCATAATATGTTGTATTAGGTGATAAATTAATTATATTTGTATTCAAAATTGAAATAATTGAATGAACAGTCTGCTTGTAGGCCTAGGCCCATTCACTAGCTGCATTGATATTATGCTTTTTCCAATATCTGAAGCAATGAATAATGGGAAGAGTGTGTTTATTATTTTTATCCACTCTATTTGATCATAATATGTTGTATTAGGTGATAAATTAATTATATTTGTATTCAAAATTGAAATAATTGAATGAACAGTCTGCTTGTAGGCCTAGGCCCATTCACTAGCTGCATTGATATTATGCTTTTTCCAATATCTGAAGCAATGAATAATGGGAAGATACTGTTTATTATTTTTATCCACTCTATTTGATCATAATATGTTTTATTAGGTGATAAATTAATTATATTTGTATTCAAAATTGAAATAATTGAATGAACAGTCTGCTTGTAGGCCTAGGCCCATTCACTAGCTGCATTGATATTATGCTTTTTCCAATATCTGAAGCAATGAATAATGGGAAGAGAGTGTTTATTATTTTTATCCACTCTATTTGATCAAAATATGTTGTATTAGGTGAAAAATTAATTATATTTGTATTCAAAATTGAAATAATTTAATGAACAGTCTGCTTGTAGGCCTAGGCCCATCCACTAGCTGCATTGATATTATGCTTTTTCCAATATCTGAAGCAATGAATAATGGGAAGAGTGTGTTTATTATTTTTATCCACTCTATTTGATCAAAATATGTTGTATTAGGTGAAAAATTAATTATATTTGTATTCAAAATTTAAATAATTGAATGAACAGTCTGCTTGTAGGCCTAGGCCCATCCACTAGCTGCATTGATATTATGCTTTTTCCAATATCTGAAGCAATGAATAATGGGAAGAATGTGTTTATTATTTTTATCCACTCTATTTGATCATAATATGTTGTATTAGGTGAAAAATTAATTATATTTGTATTCAAAATTGAAATAATTGAATGAACAGTCTGCTTGTAGGCCTAGGCTCATCCACTAGCTGCATTGATATTATGCTTTTTCCAATATCTGAAGCAATGAATAATGGGAAGAGTGTGTTTATTATCTTTATCCACTCTATTTGATCATAATATGTTGTATTAGGTGATAAATTAATTATATTTGTATTCAAAATTGAAATAATTGAATGAACAGTCTGCTTGTAGGCCTAGGCCCATTCACTAGCTGCATTGATATTATGCTTTTTCCAATATCTGAAGCAATGAATAATGGGAAGAGTGTGTCTATTATTTTTATCCACTCTATTTGATCATAATATGTTGTATTAGGTGATAAATTAATTATATTTGTATTCAAAATTGAAATAATTGAATGAACAGTCTGCTTGTAGGCCTAGGCCCATCCACTAGCTGCATTGATATTATGCTTTTTACAATATCTGAAGCAATGAATAATGGGAAGAGTGTGTTTATTATTTTTATCCACTCTATTTGATCATAATATGTTGTATTAGGTGATAAATTAATTATATTTGTATTCAAAATTGAAATAATTGAATGAACAGTCTGCTTGTAGGCCTAGGCCCATTCACTAGCTGCATTGATATTATGCTTTTTCCAATATCTGAAGCAATGAATAATGGGAAGAGTGTGTTTATTATTTTTATCCACTCTATTTGATCATAATATGTTGTATTAGGTGATAAATTAATTATATTTGTATTCAAAATTGAAATAATTGAATGAACAGTCTGCTTGTAGGCCTAGGCCCATTCACTAGCTGCATTGGTATTATGCTTTTTCCAATATCTGAAGCAATGAATAATGGGAAGATACTGTTTATTATTTTTATCCACTCTATTTGATCATAATATGTTGTATTAGGTGATAAATTAATTATATTTGTATTCAAAATTGAAATAATTGAATGAACAGTCTGCTTGTAGGCCTAGGCCCATTCACTAGCTGCATTGATATTATGCTTTTTCCAATATCTGAAGCAATGAATAATGGGAAGAGAGTGTTTATTATTTTTATCCACTCTATTTGATCATAATATGTTGTATTAGGTGATAAATTAATTATATTTGTATTCAAAATTGAAATAATTTAATGAACAGTCTGCTCGTAGGCCTAGGCCCATTCACTAGCTGCATTGATATTGTGCTTTTTCCAATATCTGAAGCAATGAATGATGGGAAGAGAGTGTTTATTATTTTTATCCACTCTATTTGATCATAATATGTTGTATTAGGTGATAAATTAATTATATTTGTATTCAAAATTGGAATAATTTAATGAACAGTCTGCTTGTAGGCCTAGGCCCATTCACTAGCTGCATTGATATTATGCTTTTTCCAATATCTGAAGCAATGAATAATGGGAAGAGTGTGTTTATTATTTTTATCCACTCTATTTGATCAAAATATGTTGTATTAGGTGAAAAATTAATTATATTTGTATTCAAAATTAAAATAATTGAATGAACAGTCTGCTTGTAGGCCTAGGCCCATTCACTAGCTGCATTGATATTATGCTTTTTCCAATATCTGAAGCAATGAATAATGGGAAGAGTGTGTTTATTATTTTTATCCACTCTATTTGATCAAAATATGTTGTATTAGGTGAAAAATTAATTATATTTGTATTCAAAATTGAAATAATTTAATGAACAGTCTGCTTGTAGGCCTAGGCCCATTCACTAGCTGCATTGATATTATGCTTTTTCCAATATCTGAAGCAATGAATAATGGGAAAAGTGTGTTTATTATTTTTATCCACTCTATTTGATCAAAATATGTTGTATTAGGTGAAAAATTAATTATATTTGTATTCAAAATTGAAATAATTTAATGAACAGTCTGCTTGTAGGCCTAGGCCCATTCACTAGCTGCATTGATATTATGCTTTTTCCAATATCTGAAGCAATGAATAATGGGAAGATACTGTTTATTATTTTTATCCACTCTATTTGATCATAATATGTTGTATTAGGTGAAAAATTAATTATATTTGTATTCAAAATTGAAATAATTTAATGAACAGTCTGCTTGTAGGCCTAGGCCCATTCACTAGCTGCATTGATATTATGCTTTTTCCAATATCTGAAGCAATGAATAATGGGAAGAGTGTGTTTATTATTTTTATCCACTCTATTTGATCAAAATATGTTGTATTAGGTGAAAAATTAATTATATTTGTATTCAAAATTGAAATAATTTAATGAACAGTCTGCTTGTAGGCCTAGGCCCATTCACTAGCTGCATTGATATTATGCTTTTTCCAATATCTGAAGCAATGAATAATGGGAAGAGTGTGTTTATTATTTTAATCCACTCTATTTGATCAAAATATGTTATATTAGGTGATAAATTAATTATATTTGTATTCAAAATTGAAATAATTTAATGAACAGTCTGCTTGTAGGCCTAGGCCCATTCACTAGCTGCATTGATATTATGCTTTTTCCAATATCTGAAGAATTAATAATGGGAAGAGAGTGTTTATTATTTTTATCCACTCTATTTGATCATAATATGTTGTATTAGGTGACAAATTAATTATATTTGTATTCAAAATTGAAATAATTTAATGAACAGTCTGCTTGTAGGCCTAGGCCCATTCACTAGCTGCATTGATATTATGCTTTTTCCAATATCTGAAGCAATGAATAATGGGAAGAGTGTGTTTATTATTTTTATCCACTCTATTTGATCAAAATATGTTGTATTAGGTGAAAAATTAATTATATTTGTATTCAAAATTGAAATAATTTAATGAACAGTCTGCTTGTAGGCCTAGGCCCATTCACTAGCTGCATTGATATTATGCTTTTTCCAATATCTGAAGCAATGAATAATGGGAAAGATACTGTTCATTATTTTTATCCACTCTATTTGATCATAATATGTTGTATTAGGTGATAAATTAATTATATTTGTATTCAAAATTGAAATAATTGAATGAACAGTCTGCTTGTAGGCCTAGGCCCATCCACTAGCTGCATTGATATTATGCTTTTTCCAATATCTGAAGCAATGAATAATGGGAAGAGAGTGTTTATTATTTTTTATCCACTCTATTTGATCATAATATGTTGTATTAGGTGATAAATTAATTATATTTGTATTCAAAATTGAAATAATTTAATGAACAGTCTGCTCGTAGGCCTAGGCCCATTCACTAGCTGCATTGATATTGTGCTTTTTCCAATATCTGAAGCAATGAATGATGGGAAGAGAGTGTTTATTATTTTTATCCACTCTATTTGATCATAATATGTTGTATTAGGTGATAAATTAATTATATTTGTATTCAAAATTGGAATAATTTAATGAACAGTCTGCTTGTAGGCCTAGGCCCATTCACTAGCTGCATTGATATTATGCTTTTTCCAAAATCTGAAGCAATGAATAATGGGAAGAGTGTGTTTATTATTTTTATCCACTCTATTTGATCAAAATATGTTGTATTAGGTGATAAATTAATTATATTTGTATTCAAAATTAAAATAATTGAATGAACAGTCTGCTTGTAGGCCTAGGCCCATTCACTAGCTGCATTGATATTATGCTTTTTCCAATATCTGAAGCAATGAATAATGGGAAGAGTGTGTTTATTATTTTTATCCACTCTATTTGATCAAAATATGTTGTATTAGGTGAAAAATTAATTATATTTGTATTCAAAATTGAAATAATTTAATGAACAGTCTGCTTGTAGGCCTAGGCCCATTCACTAGCTGCATTGATATTATGCTTTTTCCAATATCTGAAGCAATGAATAATGGGAAAAGTGTGTTTATTATTTTTATCCACTCTATTTGATCAAAATATGTTGTATTAGGTGAAAAATTAATTATATTTGTATTCAAAATTGAAATAATTTAATGAACAGTCTGCTTGTAGGCCTAGGCCCATTCACTAGCTGCATTGATATTATGCTTTTTCCAATATCTGAAGCAATGAATAATGGGAAGATACTGTTTATTATTTTTATCCACTCTATTTGATCATAATATGTTGTATTAGGTGAAAAATTAATTATATTTGTATTCAAAATTGAAATAATTTAATGAACAGTCTGCTTGTAGGCCTAGGCCCATTCACTAGCTGCATTGATATTATGCTTTTTCCAATATCTGAAGCAATGAATAATGGGAAGATACTGTTTATTATTTTTATCCACTCTATTTGATCATAATATGTTGTATTAGGTGAAAAATTAATTATATTTGTATTCAAAATTGAAATAATTTAATGAACAGTCTGCTTGTAGGCCTAGGCCCATTCACTAGCTGCATTGATATTATGCTTTTTCCAATATCTGAAGCAATGAATAATGGGAAGATACTGTTTATTATTTTTATCCACTCTATTTGATCATAATATGTTGTATTAGGTGAAAAATTAATTATATTTGTATTCAAAATTGAAATAATTTAATGAACAGTCTGCTTGTAGGCCTAGGCCCATTCACTAGCTGCATTGATATTATGCTTTTTCCAATATCTGAAGCAATGAATAATGGGAAGAGTGTGTTTATTATTTTTATCCACTCTATTTGATCAAAATATGTTGTATTAGGTGAAAAATTAATTATATTTGTATTCAAAATTGAAATAATTTAATGAACAGTCTGCTTGTAGGCCTAGGCCCATTCACTAGCTGCATTGATATTATGCTTTTTCCAATATCTGAAGCAATGAATAATGGGAAGAGTGTGTTTATTATTTTAATCCACTCTATTTGATCAAAATATGTTATATTAGGTGATAAATTAATTATATTTGTATTCAAAATTGAAATAATTTAATGAACAGTCTGCTTGTAGGCCTAGGCCCATTCACTAGCTGCATTGATATTATGCTTTTTCCAATATCTGAAGCAATGAATAATGGGAAGAGAGTGTTTATTATTTTTATCCACTCTATTTGATCATAATATGTTGTATTAGGTGACAAATTAATTATATTTGTATTCAAAATTGAAATAATTTAATGAACAGTCTGCTTGTAGGCCTAGGCCCATTCACTAGCTGCATTGATATTATGCTTTTTCCAATATCTGAAGCAATGAATAATGGGAAGAGTGTGTTTTATTATTTTTATCCACTCTATTTGATCAAAATATGTTGTATTAGGTGAAAAATTAATTATATTTGTATTCAAAATTGAAATAATTTAATGAACAGTCTGCTTGTAGGCCTAGGCCCATTCACTAGCTGCATTGATATTATGCTTTTTCCAATATCTGAAGCAATGAATAATGGGAAGATACTGTTTATTATTTTTATCCACTCTATTTGATCAAAATATGTTGTATTAGGTGAAAAATTAATTATATTTGTATTCAAAATTGAAATAATTGAATGAACAGTCTGCTTGTAGGCCTAGGCCCATCCACTAGCTGCATTGATATTATGCTTTTTCCAATATCTGAAGCAATGAATAATGGGGAAGAGTGTGTTTATTATTTTTATCCACTCTATTTGATCAAAATATGTTGTATTAGGTGATAAATTAATTATATTTGTATTCAAAATTGAAATAATTGAATGAACAGTCTGCTTGTAGGCCTAGGCCCATCCACTAGCTGCATTGATATTATGCTTTTTCCAATATCTGAAGCAATGAATAATGGGAAGAGTGTGTTTATTATTTTTATCCACTCTATTTGATCATAATATGTTGTATTAGGTGATAAATTAATTATATTTGTATTCAAAATTGAAATAATTGAATGAACAGTCTGCTTGTAGGCCTAGGCCCATCACTAGCTGCATTGATATTATGCTTTTTCCAATATCTGAAGCAATGAATAATGGGGAAGAGTGTGTTTATTATTTTTATCCACTCTATTTGATCATAATATGTTGTATTAGGTGATAAATTAATTATATTTGTATTCAAAATTGAAATAATTGAATGAACAGTCTGCTTGTAGGCCTAGGCCCATCCACTAGCTGCATTGATATTATGCTTTTTCCAATATCTGAAGCAATGAATAATGGGAAGAGTGTGTTTATTATTTTTATCCACTCTATTTGATCATAATATGTTGTATTAGGTGATAATTAATTATATTTGTATTCAAAATTGAAATAATTGAATGAAACAGTCTGCTGTAGGCCTAGGCCCATTCCACTAGCTGCATTGATATTATGCTTTTTCCAAATATCTGAAGCAATGAATAATGGGAAGAGTGTGTTTATTATTTTTATCCACTCTATTTGATCATAATATGTTGTTATTTA
>CAOJWK010000216.1:0-181168 GCA_948455865.1 Conomelus anceps | reverse complement strand
CATCAATATAGCAAGAGCATTGGACTTTTTTCCACACAACTTGGCAACTGGTTTTTTTTTAATCGACGAGCGTAATATCAGTTGTACTGTTCCTTCCAATCAGTATCACACTCTCTCTCTCTCTCTCTCTCTCTCTCTCTCTTGCTCATTTTATTGTGTCATGTGTTTCTGTGCCTCTAAAAGGACAGCGACTGGCTAACTTGTATGCCCCAGCATCCCCTATTCCTGTGATTAGTGTCACCACATCTCGTGGCTGTTACGTACCGAATCAAGTTTTGTTTGTTCCTCTTGTGTTCTGTCTGTTTGCATCAGAGTCCGCCCCTTCTGTGTCCTTCTACTTTGTTGTTGAACTCTGTGACATGACTCAGTTCTGTGAAAGTTGGGATTTTTTTTTGTCCAATTCATTTCCGGCAATGTGCTTGCTGAGTTCTTATCTCTGCGGCGCTTCGGTGGAGTTGTTCTGTTTTTTAATACTTTTGTCGACTTTTCTGCTTTTTTCTTCAATTTTGATCAGTTCTTCTGTACTTTGTGTCTCAATTGTGCAGTTCATGATTATTGAAAATGGAATAATTTGAGATATCCTAGATAATTGCTTAGTTTTGTGTTCAATAGTTGGCATATTTGTTGGTTTCGTCGAATATTTTTTTGGTGTTTCGGTTGACAGCACCTCAATAATCCCAGCTCTTGTCTGTGTTTTTGCCAGATTGGTGAAATCAAATCTACAAATAAACTGCAAAATTTCAATCAATAATATAAAGTTCAAATACTGTCATAATATTTATTTGAAGTAGGTACTGTATGAAGTGGTACACCATTAGAGAGTGTATAAGGTGCAGCAGTATCAATTGCACTCATTGGTAACAGTTTTCCACTTCATAGTTGAGTTAATAAGTTTCATCAAGTTCATAGTTGAATGCTATTCCAGTTTGTATTGTATCTCTTTATATCAGGTTCGATTTTAAACATGTTGGTACTGAAACGCAACCAAGTAGTATAAAAAGGGGGCTTCTGGGACATCATTCCAGGAATAACTATGCTCCAAGAGTAAGTATGCTCCAAGAGTAAGTATGTTCCAGGAGTAAGTATGTTCCAGAAGTCCCCATCAACCAGTAGTAAGTCTGAAATGGGAGTAACTATTAACCTAACCTAATCCACTTCAATCTAACCTAACCCACTTCTACCTAACCTAATCCACTTCTATCTAACCTAATTTACTTCTACCTAACCTAAATTAATCTATAGGGGGGGTTCTAGGACATCTTAAGAAGAGCGTCCGGGAGTTTGAGTAATGTAACCTTTCATCATAATGCTTTCGATGCATTAACCTTGAATCATATCAAGAAAAGCGTGCAGAGGTTATCAAAAGTAACCTACCATCATAAAACTGTTGATGCATTAACCTTGGAAACATTTCAAGAAAAATTATATAGAGTAATTAAACTCATCATACCATCATGAAAATGTTGATACATTGATCTATAAATTATTTGAAACATCTCTAGATGTCTTAACTCTAGAGGAGTTGTGAAGGATAATGAAAATGCATAGTTTTTTACTAATGGTTATTTATTAACAGTTTTGTACAGGTTTTTTTGTCCTACTTCATTCCTCCATCAAGATGTATCTAGCTTTTTGAAGAACACTAGCAACCAATAGGTTTTTGCATAGACTCACTCCACCACGCCGTTTATAAGATTCCGCAATTTTATTCATGGAAATGTTGTATAGCCTTTGTGCCTCTGACATCATACTCTACTCTCAAGAACAGCTCTATCTGAAGTGGATGTCACTGTCAATATTATCCATATATAAGCTTCAACTTTTAGAGGAGGTGAAGTTAACTGAACAACAAAAACATCTAGTATATAGATATCCATTATGGTGTAGTGGTTAGCGTTTCTGCTTTCTATTCCAGAGGTCCAAGGTTCAAATCTTCAGGGGGGTATGCAGGATGGTGTAGGTTAATACCATTACACCATAATGGATATCTTTTGTCTTTTGAATAAAACAAAACTTTTAAACAGAATTGACTGTGTTAAATTAGGTTTTTATCTAACCTAACATATATTAACTCTGTTCACCTTGGGGAGCCCTGTCTCTATCCACCAAGTTCTCATCAGTTTTTTCCTGTTTCAATAGACCTCATCATGAATTATTATGTTTTAGGTTTGAAATAAAAAATGCTTTGAAAATCAAAATTATCTTTTTATTCATTCAGGAAGAAATCTGCCTGTTTTCTTTTAAACTCTTCAATGATAGCCTCTTGTGATTGATTACCATCTATAATGAGGATGGGAATACAAGAAAACTCACTTCTATTCACCAACCAATCTTCATAAAATTTATGAATTGATTGGAGATAAGAGAGTGAGATTTCCATTTCTTCTTCCCTCCCCCGTGATCGTATTCTCTCCAATGCAGTCTCTGGATTTGTTCTTAAATATAATATCAAATTGCCCTCAAGTTCAATGTTTGATGTTATCCATTTGTACCAATCATCAATTATTTTGTATTCTAAATCAGTCATCAATCCTTCTTTGAATAAATGTTCAACAAAGCAGTACCTTGCACTATGAATTGATCTCTCTATTAGTTTCCTTGTAATTTTCATTGATTTTAAATGGGAATCAATTGTTGTCAGTTGAATGATTAATTGAAAAATGAACGCCCATTTCTTTGGGTTTCTATAAAAAAGTTCAAGTACATTGTGTCCATGAAAGTCTTTCCATGTGTTCACAGGCTCTTTACAAATTTCAATTCCTTCATTTGAAAGATTTGAAAGAAGTGATGATTTTCCACATCCAATGTTTCCTTCAACAAATATGGTGAAACATTTTTGGCTCTGCAAGCTTGAAGCCATTATGATTTATCTGCAAAATAAAAAAACTTTTTAAATTTGATAAGATAACATATATTTTATTATGATGAGTGAGCATATTTTTGTTATATAAATAGGTTTTTATTCAAACAAATTATCATTTGAATGCAATACTCCCTTTAAGACAGTGTGAACAATGAAATTCATTGGATTACTCATTTTTTCTTTTTATTTGATTCTATCACTAGTCATTATATTCTCATATTCATCATGTGAAGATATTGATGATGATAATTTAGATTCACATAACTACAGTCTCCAATTAGCTGCTGAAGAAAAAAAAAGTGAAGTAATTGTAGTGTGGATTAAACATTGTGTGCTATCTTCATTATACTATCCAAGAAATATGAATACATCTACATTTAATAACACTATTTGGATATTGTACTATAGAGTGATGAAGTCCAAAGTTGATCATGAACTATGTGAGTTTTTTAAAATTTGTCATATCAATGAATGTAGAGATAATGATAATGAATTATCACCTATAAACTATATGCTTAATAGAACAGAAAAATTGTGTAACATTATGTAATATTTTCGAGTATAGAGATAATATTGAACACATGATTCTTTTTATTATAAATGTTTCATAGAAAAGAATGTTCTTCAGTAGAAGAATAAACTTTGAAATGGAAGGTTCACATTATTTCAAGTTATCAGATTTCTTTGATAGAATTTTGTATAAAAGTAAAGCTGAAGTGATTGAGGCAGGATTTGTTTTTCATCCTTTTGTTGATAGTATTGTTTGTAAAGAATGTAATTGGAAATCAAACACAAAATTATCTTTGAAACATATCAATTTCATGCATAAAATCAATAATCCTAATTGTGAAATGGCTAAAAAAGTGAAAGAGAACTATGAGTGCTATGAAGCTGCTTATCAATGTGTTCAAGTGACTGAAAGTGTGATGAAATCATCTTTTGTTAATTTTCCAAAATCTTTACCAGATGTTCGGAAAATGATTGCAACTGGACTTTTCTATACTGGATATGAAGATGACACACAATGTGCTAGTTGTGGGGTAGTTTTTTGTGATTGGAATGAAAAAGATGATCCATGGTTTGTTCATAGACAATCATCTCCCACTTGTATTTTTTCAAATATGATGAGACAATGGAATAAATATGAACCACTTGAAACAGGATTAATTTATCATCCGTATGCTGATAATACTGATTGTGAAGGATGTGGATGGAGATCAAATACAAATTTAAGTTTGAACCATGCTAATTTTATGCATAAAATTAATAATCCTCATTGTAGAATAGCTAAAAAAGTGAAAGAAAACTATGAATGCTATGATGTAGCCTCTCAATGTGTTGAACAGGTTGAAAGTGTATTGAAATCTTCTTTTGCTATTTATCCAAAATCTCTACCAAATGTTGAAAAAATGGTAGCAACTGGACTTTTCTATACTGGATATAAAGATGACACTCAATGTATTAGTTGTGGAGCAGTTTTTTGTGATTGGGATGAAGAAGATGATCCATGTAATGTACATAGACAAGCATCGCCTTCATGTTTTTTTTCAACAATGTTATAATGGAAATAAAAAATTTTTATCAAAATGAATCAAGTTGTTCTTAATTTTTCCCCCCCATTTTAATTTATTATAATAGCTACATTATAAACCAAATCATGTTCAGTTATCAATTTATACTCATTAAGTAAACATTGATGATAAGAATAAAATGAGTATCAAACATCAGATTGCAAATGAACTCCATAAACAGGCTAGAAGAAATTATCCAACTCGAAATGTAGAACTAAGAGGTTTGAATGATCTGTTTCAAGCTGACTTAGTTGAAATGATACCATATGCTAAGGAAAACCAAGGATTCAAATATATTTTGACAGTTATAAATTGTTTTTCCAAATATGCTTATGCAATACCTTTAAAATCAAAAACAGCAATGGATGTGAAGTTAGCTCTTGAACCTATACTAAAGAAAAATACAATGAAGAATATACAAACAGATGCTGGTAAAGAATGGTTTAATAATTTAATTCAAGAACTTTTTATAAAATATAATATAAATCATTATACATCATATACCAATAAGAAAGCAAGTATTGTTGAGAGGTTCAATAGATCATTGAAAACATGGATGTGGAAGGAATTTACTGTAAATGGAAATTATAAATGGTTAGAAATTGTAAAGAAACTTATTAAATTCTATAATCAAAGAGTTCATAGAACTATTGGAATGAAACCTGATGATGTAACTAAAACAAATGAGAAATATCTATTAGAAAAATATTCATCATTGTTAGATAAAAAAAAATCTTCTAAACCAGTATTCAAAATTGGTGATAAAGTAAGGATTAGCAAATATAAAGCTCAGTTTGCTAAAGGATATCTTCCAAATTGGACCAATGAGGTTTTTACAGTAACTCATATAAAAAGAACAAATCCACCAACATATATTATTAAAGATTCAAGAGGAGAACTGATAAAAGGTTGTTTCTATAGAGAAGAGTTGAGTAAGACCTCATTTCCAGATATTTTCCTGGTTGAAAAAATACTTCAACGGAGGGGGGATAAATTATTAGTACGCTGGCAGGGCTATGATAAAACATATGATTCATGGATCAAAAGCAAAGATTTAATATGAAGTGTATAGACAATGATTGCGAACTTTCTGTTATGAACTTTGATAAGGTTATAGAGAAATGCGAAGGATTGAAGGAGATTCAGGAGGAAAGACGACACAGTACATTTTTACCAGATAATGTAAGAGCACTTATTGTAGGTCCTTCCAATTGTGGAAAAACAAATGCTGTTTTCAATTTGCTTTTTAATGCTAATGGGTTAAGATTTAGTAATGTATATATTTTTTCAAAATCATTATATCAAGAAAAATATAAATTTCTTGATAAAATTCTCAGTGATATCCCAGGAATGAACTTTTTTCCTTTTACAGAAAATGAATCAGTTCCTTCTCCAGAGGATGTTCTTCCCAATTCAATTATAATTTTTGATGATGTAATTAATGAGAAACAAAATAACATAGTTTCTTATTTTGTAATGGGAAGACACAACAATATTGATGTCTTATATCTTTCCCAGACATATAGCAAAATACCTAAACAATTGATAAGAGATAATACCAATTTTATATTAGTTTTTCGTCAAGATGAGTTGAATTTGAAATATATATTCAGAGATCATGTATCTCCTGATATGAGTTTTGATTTATTCAGAGAAATTTGTCATCATGCTTGGATGATGCATAAGAATGGATTCTTAGTTATTGATAAAGAAAGTGGGAAAAATAAAGGGAGATATCGTATACAGTTTAATAGTTATATATCCAATATTGATAATTTTTCAAAAATGAATGGGTAAAATTTATATGGTAACACTGATCATTGCTTATTATTTTTCAATATATGATTGATTATTTTCAAAAAATACTTTAGTTAATCTTTGTTTGTACTCACTGATTCAACAATGTCTACAGTTGAGAATGAGGATCAGAAGAATGAAATTATAGAACTGAAAAAAAGCATAAAACGTAAACATAGATCAATGGTTCGTGGATCAATTCAAACTAGGAAAGCATTAGAAAATCGTTTCAAACCAATTACTGATACTTTAAATGAGTTTATTAATACTAATGCTAAAAAACAAAAAAAATCAGAGAAAATTGAAAGACCAGATAATTGGGGTGATGATCTCATGCATGATGATGATGGAGACTATGAAATGAACAGGACTGATGGAGAGAATAAACGTAAACATGATGATGAAGAAGACACTAACAAGATTAATAAACACCCTTACTTAGAATTGAATGTACCAATGAATGAAGATTCAGCAGCATCTATAGAACTACCATCAGACTCAACTCAAGTTATGGATTTTTTACCTCTTCAAGATGGACGTGAACCCCCCCTAAAAGCTAAAAGAATGTTACAAAAAGAACAACTACAAGAATCATCTGATACATCCCCTCTTACTTTTCAAGATATGATGACTTCCCCTGCTGGTAAGTATCAAGCACAGCTTTTCATTAAAAATAGAGAACATGAATGGATGAAGGAGGGGGGGGGACTATAGCAATGAAGTATATACAAGGATTAATCAATGATAAAAAAAAAGAATATGATTATACCTATGGAATATATTTTTATGGAAATGATCTTAGATTGGGTACGGCAACTGTAACATTTGAAAATGATGATATAATATTAAACAATACCACTAATGATATATCAGAAGAAATGGGTATGACAATGGGCTTAGTGAAAAGATTTGAAGGAACAAGTGGATTGTATGAATTGATCTTCAAAGCAAAACCTAAAGATTATGATGAGAAAGAATTGGATGATTATAAAGATATCTTATTATTCACTAATGCACACAGAGTTGGACATTCACCAGATAGAAGAATCAAAACAAATAAGGGGAAAAAATATGTTGATTTGATAAAAAATCTTTTTCCTCCATTACCTGCAAGAAGATTGAAATTTCAAAATAGTGGGTTGATGGAAACTGAAGTAACTGGAAAAGGATTAGATATGACATTAAATAATGAAGCCAAAACAGATTATGTCTATTATAATGACCCCAATGAACTTTGTAATCGTTTACAACTTCTTGTTTCATCAAAAAGAGCTGGAAATACATCACATGATAATGAAATAAATTCAATCATTGAAGAATTGCAAGAGGGGGGGATAATAATTGATGGAAAATTGACTATATAAATACAAGTGAGAAGTTAAATTCTATTAATGTTTATGTTTCAGATTCATAATACAGGAAATATATAGTAAGAGAGAAAAAAATGTCTTCATCGTGTTCAAGTGAAAGTGATTATGACACTTATGATTGTGTTATACCACCCTACTCTTTATCTAGAGCAAAATCTATGCTTAAAGAATATTTGAGCAACTATGAGAAGAAAGGACTGACTTTATTGGAGTTTACAAATTTCTTATTGATACAGAGAAACAAATATCTAATAACATTAAATCCTAATGAAGAAGAGGAAATTGGTGAACTGGGTGGTTACAAACATCTTAGTGTTTGTTGGTGGTCAAACAAAGCTTTTTTGGAATCACAAAAAAGTTCAAGACCATCAGACTGTCCTAGTACCTGTCCATGTTTACAAATTGGTGGAATTCTAAGTACAATACGTCAGTATATTAATAAAAAAAGAATTTCTAGTGAAAAGAGACAACAGTTATTTATCAAAACTGCATTAGAATGTGCTAATGGAATAAATATGAAGTAAAACTGTAGGGGGATAATAATTGGTGGAAAATTGACTATATAAATACAAGTAAGAAGATAAAATCTATTAATATGAATTGAGCAACAAAATGAGTATCATTTCCGATAAAGATGTGGAAGAAGTCTTACATGAGGATGAAGATGATAATTGTAATTCTATAAAATTTCCCAAATGGATGAAAAACCAATATGGTTCAGATAAAGTACAAGAGTGGATAGAGAGAAGCAGAGTTTGCGATAACCATTTTGGATTAACAGAGGATGATGATATCACCATTCATGGAAGAAGGTTGTGTAATTTAGGAGCTGCAAAGGATGAATCTGATGCAATTAATAGGCTTGATTGTGAACAATTAATGAATAAAATGTTTGGTAAGAAAATTTATGATCTTACAGAAGATTGTTTTGATTTTGATAATAAGAGATTAACTAAAGTAAGTGATCCATTTTATAATGATGATGCAGTAAATTTAAAAACATTATTATTATACTTATATGTGCTGAATGGAGTTCAATCATTTAGTTTTGAAGATTTTCAAGGAAGATTATTATATGAAATTACTTCAAAAAAATTAGAACTTCTTAAGGAGAGAATGTAAAGAATATAAGTAGTGATGATATAAAAAATATTATTCATTCAATGGCAAGTGTTCATAGCAGTCAGAGAAGCAAATATGGTGGGGGAGGATTGTTATCAAAGTTGTCTGATGCTGTTGGTACTGTGTTGAATAAGACAATAGATATCCTTCCTTTTGAGGTTCATATTCCCGGTTATCATTACTGTGGACCAGGAACAAGATTACAAGAAAGATTAGCAAGGGGTGATCCACCAATCAATAAATTAGATGCAGCTTGCAAATCTCATGATATTGCTTATTATCAATTTAAAGATTCAAAAAATCGTGCAATAGCTGATAAAGTTCTAAGTGAAAGTGCATGGGAGAGATTCACTGCAAATGATTCAGATTTGAAAGAGAAAGCAGCAGCTTGGGCAATTACTAACGCAATGAAAATTAAATCAAAGTTGGGTGGGGGTAATAGAAAACGTAAAACAAAAAGAAGAGTCAAGAGAAAAAGTGGAGAAGGGATGTACTTGAGACACTTTAAAAAGACTGGTGGTGGTGTAAGAAAAAAGAAGTGTAATAAAAAAAAAAACAAGAAAAAACAGCGATATTAGTTTCAGATATTATCAATGATATACCATCAAGAGCATTATCCAATCATGATTTGATATATTATGCAAGAAAACTCAAACTGAAAAATTTCCGTGGTGTTTTTATGCGTGATACATTACCACTTTTTCCAAAAGAAAATGAATGTGCAATTGTGAATCTGGACAGTTTCCATAATGAAGGAACTCATTGGGTTGCTTATCATAAGAATAAACATAAAGTCTACTATTTTGATAGTTTTGGAAACTTGAAACCACCACTTGAATTGATACAATACTTTTCTAGCAATAAAAGTGGGGGTAAAATTACAATTTATTACAATTATGATTGTTATCAGAGAATGAGCTCAGTCAATTGTGGGCGGTTGTGTTTGATATATCTAAGTCAGAATAATGTTTTCATTTAGTGATACAAAATCTGTAATTGATTGTCAATTCTATCCACCAATCATATTAGAAGATAATTCTTGGGAATTGGGGTTATTACATTTCAATACTGTGAATTCTATATCAAATGTGAGAGAGAACTATAATAATATAATACATTATTGGGTTGATAAAACTACATATCGAGCAGGAGATGGAAAACAAGAATCAAAAAGGCAAGAAAATGAAAATAATGATAAACTTGTTGAGAAAAGTGAGAGTGTTAATGAAAATAATAAGAGAGATTTGGATAGTAATGAATCACCAGATTATTTGGAGAATGAAAGTTTAAATGAAATAGATGAAATGAAACTTCATTATATTAAAATACCACAAGGGACTTATGAAGCTGATGATATTAAAAATTTGCTTGAGAAAACTTTTTTAAAAAAGAATATCAATTTCAAAATGAAATTGAATAGACATACTATGAAAGTGGAAATAGTGTGTTCAGCAAAAATTGATTTCTCCCAACTTCATTCAATTGGGAAACTTTTAGGATTCAGTTCAAATCGTATCTTGAAAGCTAATATATACCATAAGTCGGATATTCCACTTGCCATTAGCGGATCATCTCTCATAAGAGTAGTTTGTAATGTGGTGGGAGGATCATACACAAATGGAAAAGCAGATCATATAATTCACGAATTTCCAATTTCAGTTGATCCAGGGTACAAGATTGAATCAACCCCATATACACCAATTTATCTTCCAGTGAACACTCAACGAATAGATAATATTACATTGAAAATTATAGATGATTTTGATAATTTAATTGATTTTCGTGGGGAAAGAGTGAATATTCGTTTACATCTTCGTAAGAGATAGTATGGTACTAATTTTCACAGATAAAAAAACAAAATCTCTTCCATCTAGACAATCATATCAAACCAAATTTCAAAAGAATTCTAGAATATCAATAGAAAATAATAAGTTCTTAAAATCAATAGGATTTCAAACTAATCAGTATGGCTGGAACAAAAATTCTGGACATTGATACTTCAAATGCTGAGTTTGAAGAAAGCATAATACGTTATGAGTTACACTCACATTCACCATATAACAATTCTTCTTTTGGAAATAATGATGAGATTCGGATTCCAATAAAGCAATCAGATGTTTGTACTTTACCATGTGAAAGTTATCTTCATGTGAGAGGAAAACTATTAGAAAATAATGGTGGAGTGATAAAATATAATGGAGCATTAAATTTATGTGAAGGATATGCTCTTCATTTTTTCAATGAAATTCGAATTGAAATCAATGGTACTGAAATTGACCGTGTAAGGAATCCTGGAATAACATGTTTGATGAAGAATCTGGTTACAACAAGACAAGGACAAACTAACTATTTACTTTTGAGTGGTTTTACTTTTAATAAATCATCAAATGCTACAATTGATTCTACTGGAGAGTTTGTTGTAGAAATACCATTAAAATTTTTATTTGGTTTTTGTGATGATTACAAAAGAGTTCTTATTAACACAAAAATGGAATTAATTTTGAATAGATCATCAAATGATATTAATGCAGTTCAATTTCCATTAGCTGAGAAAGATAAAGAATTTGTTCTAAGTATCACAGATATTAAATGGAGAATGCCTTTCATTGAATTATCAGATGAACGAAAACTTTCAATATTAAAACTAACTGAACAGGACTATCCTATACGTATGGCATTTAGGAAATGGGAATTGCATGAATATCCTGTTTTACCCACCTCTAAACAACAGACATGGGTTATTCGTTCAACAAATCAAATGGAAAAGCCTAGATATATGTTTCTAGCTTTCCAAACCAATAGACGCAATAAAAAAGAGAAATCTGCATCAAATTTTGATAAATTAGGATTGATCAATGTTCGATTGTATTTGAATTCAGTTTACTATCCTTATGAAAATTATCAAGGATCTGAAATCCTCCTTTATAATGCTTTTATGAGAGCCAATCAATCATATTATATGAGAAAAGATTCTGAACCTATTATAAGTGGTCCAGATTTTATTTCACATTATCCTATTTATGTTATAGATTGTAATTATCAGAATGATTCTATCAAGTCAGGATCTGTTGATGTACGTTTAGAATTTGAAACAGCAAACAACATCCCTGCTGAAACATCAGCTTATTGTCTGTTAATACATGACTGCATGATGACATATACTCCACTATCTGGATTAGTTAGAACAATTTGAAAAGACTATTAATTATTTAAAATAGATTTAAGCAAGAATAATTATTTTTGAGGGAAGAAATTGTAGTAGATAATTTATAGAAAATATTTTATTTTTATTTCAGTTGATTGTGAGAAATTGAAATGTTTTAAGATGATGGATTGTAAAATAATATTATTTTGTTTCTTTACTGAATAAAAGTAGATTCAATTGTGAAAAGATTTGTTTCAATTCATATCCCTAAACAGAATATTAGTTATGTATGAAAGAAAATCTAAGATGTGTACTTACATTGAATATCAGACTGGAGGTGTTGATTGCTTGAAGTGCTGAAGACAGAATGAGACTGGTACTGATGAGCTGAGTGTGAGAGCAGCAATGATCTGAGAGTGGAGGGGTAAAGCCTACATAGATAGTAGAAGGGTGTCTGAAGGTTGATGCAATGAAAAAACTAGTTATCAGAACTGCATAAGCACATAGTTAGTCTCTAATTGGAATGATTACCAAATCAAATGCTCTTGCTGAATGACATGTTCTCTTTGAATAATTAATTAAAAGATAGAATTGACCCTATTTATCATTCCACTTGAAATCAGAACAGAAAATTGCATCAGTTTGGTAATTGGATTGATTACTATGCTGTTTTTATTGAAAAAATTCTCCTTGAAAAAAGCCATTTTGATAAAATATAATGAAGATTACAAAGTTGTAACAAGAAAAAACCAGTGTGTATTTTCCCAGAATGCTTAACAAACAGGAATGATGCAAATAGAGTTGGTTGTTTTCCTCATGTTGACTTTATCAATTCAATTACACAACAAAAAAGTGTGTTTCCTAGAATGCTTAACAAGCAGGAATGATTCAAATGAAGTTATATGTTTTCAACTAGTTGTCCTTGTTAATTTATTCACTCAGCAGATAATGTGAACTTTGAATGTGAGAGCTAATGATAATCTATTCCCCCATTCACTCTTCATGAAATCAACTGGTATAAAAGGAGGAGCACATTTCATTTCAAGCATACAACAAGTGTTAGTATCATTCAGTGACTACAAGTATCAAGTTCAGCTCCAGTCTCTACCAACCTCTACATCTGTTGATCATTCACTCTTCTCAGATCCAACGTTCAGCTCCAGTCTCTACCAACCTCTACATCTGTTGATTATTCAGTATTCTCAGATCCATCCATCTGAGACCAACCATCTGAAATCTAACCATCTGCATCAAGCCATCCGAATCCAATCATCACAACATCTTGGAAAACAGTGAGTTTTTTCTTTTTTCAAAAATGTCAAACCTTTTTGAGAAAATAACAGAGAATGCTTATATCCCAGAAAAGGGGACAGCACAATCAGCTGGTTTCGACTTGAGGAGTCCAGTATCAAGGGTAATAGCAGCTAACTCTCTCATAACAATTTTCTTAGATATCATTGTTAACTGCCCAAAAAACACTTTTGGAAAAATATATGAAAGATCTGGAATGGCTAGGAACAATCAAATATTTGTTTTAGGAGGTGTTATTGATGCTGATTACAGAGGAAATGTAGGAGTTATGTTGTACAATTTGGGGGAGAGAGATTTCACTATTGCAAAGGGAGATAGGATTGCACAGATTGTTTTCCACAAAATCGTTAATGATGTTGGAAATTGTTTTGTAATAAGAGACGAAAGAGGAGATGGTGGATTTGGATCTACTAATGAAGATGGTAATAATAGTAAGAAACGAAAAAATGCAGATGATGGTATATGTTCATAAAAACTTATTAATGATTTTTAAGATTTCAAAAGTGTAGTGAAATATTTTTAATAATTTCAAGTAATATTTTATATTGTGTTTTTGATTTTTTTTCTGGTGTTATGGTATTGTTGTAAAAATAATGTTTTCCATTTTTTCTTTTTGTCTTTTAGATGGTCTCTGCTTACTTTGTTCTCTCTTATCCATATTCAAGGAGTCAACACAGTAGAACTATGGGAAAAATTCATTGATTATCTCTATAATGAATCAAAATTTAAAAAAAAACTGTCATCCATTTTTAGTGATTTAGAAAAACTTTACAAATGTATGAAATGTGGATATCTAGATTCTTCACCTAGTCAAAAAAGTCTCATGAATGCAGAAACTAAAGAATTTGGACTGGGTGATTTTGAAGAATTTATTTCATCTGGTTTGCTAATAAAAAAATATAAAATTAAAATCAATGAAGAAAAATACTCTCAAGAAATGTGTGATTTGGTTGTGAAAATTTCAGAAAAATTCATATCTTCCATTAATACAAATATTAATATTGATTCTGATAGTTTTAGTGATGAAGATGCTGTAGTGAGTGATGAAGAGACTGATTGTGAATCAATTTTCAGAAAAATTGATTCAAAAAAATCAAGTGATAATACATTAACTCAATCATTCATGATTAGGGATGTATCAAAACAGGAAATACTATCATGTAAGGGTGAAAGTATTAGTAAAGGAGGAATATTAGTTAAAGTGGAGATAACAGATGTTAATGATTTGAAAAATATTGATGAGGGATCTAGATGGAGAAAAGTTAACAAGAAAGTTGTTTTTGTTGCAAAGAATAAAAATGATGAAAAATTTGTAAAAATCAATGAAGGGTTGAAAATATTCTTGAAAGAACTATCAAAGAAGAACAATGTTGTGAAAGAGTCTCGCAAAATCAACTCTTTCAACAACAATGTATCAAATTGATTACATTTTGTTCTGGATCTTTGGATTAGAGAAAAACATATTTAGTATACCTAGTTATAGTTCCAATTAATCTATATCAAAATTGTTATGTAATAAGAGATGGTGGATTTGGATCTACTAATGTAAATTTTTCTCATTTCTCTATTCTATTTTTTAGATGAGCAGCAATATTCAAATATTTAGAGGGGGCAGAAGAAAAAAAGAACGGATTAAAGTTACTGCTAATGATTTTACTGAGTTAGAGAATGCATTCAATAATACATTGAGAACTTACTATTACAAAAATGAAAAATACAAAGATATCTGTAAACTATTAGTTGGTATTAAATTTAAAATTGTAATGTTATTATCATCTCTTTTGATTCAACATCAAGCCCTAAAGATCAATATTCTTGTAGAATGTACTTATAAAAAAAAATCATTCACACAAGAATTTGATTATCAAGATCGATGTTTCAAGACAGGAAACATTTCTATTTTGAAGTCTTCAGATTTGGAAAATGTATTAAAGAATGTTACAAAGAAGATTTGTAATGAAGAATCAATATATGAGGGATATCAATCAGGTTGGACACTTTCAAAAATTGATGGTGTCCTTATCAGAGTAAACAAATACAAACCTCTTAAAGGTAGATCTTACATTCCACTCCCTACAAAAATACATAAAAAACATGCTATAATTAATTGTAAGAATAGTGATAACAAATGTTTCATGTGGGCTATTCTCTCTTATTATGTTAAGATAAAACCAGAAAGACTATCATATCATCATAAAAAACTAATATCTAAATTTGATTTTAAAGGAATCTCTTTCCCAACACCAATTAAAAATATCAAAGTTTTTGAAAGGAACAATCAGCTTGTATCAATAAATGTTTATTCTTTGGATAATAAACATGAATTATATCCATTGAGAATATGTGATCAGGAGAAAAGAAATCACTTTGATTTATTGTTATTAGAAGAAAATGGAAAATATCATTACTGCTTAATAAAAAACTTATCAAGACTTGTTTCTAGACAAATGTCAAAACATAAAGAAAAAATAGAAATTTGTAAAAGATGTTTTTCATACTTTGATAAGAGAGCAAAGAAAAAATTTGAAACCCATCAAAGATTATGTGAGAAGAAAAAAGTAACAAAAATTTTAATGCCGGAAATAAATGATAATATTGGTCCTATACTTGAATTTAAAAATTATCAAAATAAATTTAAGGTTCCAATGGTGGTATATGCAGATTTTGAATGTTTACTAGTTCCATACATTTCCTGCACCCCATCAAACACAAAAAGTTTTAGTAATAAAACTCATATCCATCAACCATTCAGTTTTTGTTGTTATCTAGTTATTGATGAAGAGGTTCCTGAAAATATTAAATCAAAACTTCCATCACAACCTTATCTATATAGAGGAGAAAATGTAGCAAATCATTTTATGCAATACATTACAAATTTAACAAATACAATTGGAAAACTATTAAAAGATAACATTGAAATGAATTTTAATAAAGTAGACAAGATCAATTTCAAGAAACAAAGAGCCTGTGAAATGTGTAATATTGAGTTTACAATGATTAATAAAGCAGTACGTGATCATTGTCATATGACAGGAAAGTATAGAGCTGCTTTATGCAATAAATGTAATTTTACTCGTCAAAAACAAAGATATATTCCAGTCTATTTACACAATGGGGCAAATTATGATAATCATATAATTATACATGAATTAGGTTTAGATAAACACTCTATCAATATTATTCCTAATTCAAGTGAGAAATACATTTCTTTTACCAAACAAACTTCAAGCAAAATATCAATTAGATTCATTGATACTTTGAAGTTCATAAACACTTCACTTGATAAATTAGTGAAGATCCTTCCAAGAGATAAATTTCTTCACATAAAAAAAATCTTTCCCCAAATAAGTTTGGATTTGGTCACTCGTAAGGGGGTATTTCCATATGAATACCTAGATGATTTAGAAAAACTGAATGAATCAAAACTACCTCCTATTTCTAAATTCTATGATAGCTTGAATAAGAAACAAATAGACTATCAAGATTATATACATGCTCATAAAGTATGGCAATCATTCAAAATACAAACATTAGGAGAATACAGTGATCTGTATTTAAAGTTGGATGTAATTTTATTATGTGATGTTTTTGAGAATTTTCGTAAAGTTTGTTTAAGCTCTTATAACTTAGATTGTGCTCATTACTATACACTACCTGGATTCAGTTTTGATGCTATGCTTTCACATACTAAAATCCAATTGGAACTTATTACAGATTATGAAATGTATTTACTATTTGAAGAAGGGATACGTGGAGGAATTTCAGTTTGTATGAAAAGACATGCAATAGCAAACAATCCACTGATAGAAGATCTATATGATAAAGATAAAGAGAGGTCATATTTAGTCTATTTGGATGCAAATAACTTGTATGGTTATGCTTTATCTTGTAAATTACCATATTCAAAATTTAGATGGATGACATCAAAAGAAATTGATAAATTTGAAATAGAAAATGTATCTATTGATTCAAACATAGGTTATATCCTAGAAGTAGATGTTGAATATCCAAAAGAATTGCATAACGATCATAATTGTCTTCCATTCTTACCAGAGAATAAACCCCCACCAAATTCAAAACAAAAGAAATTGTTATTAACTCTTGAACACAAAAAAAACTATGTTTGTCATTATATAAATTTGAAACAGGCAATTGCACATGGACTAATATTGAAAAAAATTCATAGAATATTACAGTTCAGTCAATCACAATGGATGAAATCATACATAGACTTAAACACAACCCGTAGGCAAGAAGCAAAAACACAGTTTGAAAAAGACTTCTACAAATTATTGAACAATTCAGTTTTTGGGAAATGTATGGAGAACTTAAGAAAAAGAATTAACATATCTTTGGTGAGTTGTCCTAAGAAATTGCAAAAATTGATTAATAATCCAGCATTCAAAGATAGAACAATATACTCACAAAATCTTTGTGCGGTTGAATTACATAAGAAAAATATTTTACTAAACAAACCAATATATGTTGGTTTTGCAGTATTAGAACTTTCTAAAACATTGATGTATTCTTTTCATTATGATATAATGAAAACATTCTATGGATCATGCATAAAACTGTTGTATACAGATACAGATTCTTTCTTCTATGAGATTCGAACAAATAATTTCTATTATGATGTCAGCAAAACATTTCTTAATAACTTCTTTGATTTGTCTGATTACCCTACAGATCATCAACTTTTTTCAAATAAAAATAAGAAAGTTTTAGGAAAATTCAAAGATGAATGTAATGGGAAACCGATTAGAGAATTCATTGGATTACGATCTAAGCTTTATTGTTTTGAAATTCATGATGAAAAAAAAAATATTGTAAAGAAAAAAGCAAAAGGAATCAAATATAATGTAATTGAAAATGATATTTCTCTGGATGATTACTATTTTGTATTAAAAAATGATGAAAACTTATTAAGTCAAGAAGATAAGAAAGAGAGCATTATTAAAAGATACAGAAAAATGAATACATTTAGATCTGAAAAGCATGTAATCAATACCATAGAAATTAATAAAGTTACATTGTGTAACAAGGATGATAAAAGATTAATATGTAAAGATGGAATAAACACACTAGCTTATGGTCATTTTTCAATAACTGAAAAATGAAGATTTGATAGTTCTGAATAATGATGATTTGATAGTTCTGAATAATGTAGAATCAAATTTAATAGATCATAAGATGTATGCAGGCTTTATTGATAAATGGTAGAATAGGAAAGTTATGTTATTGAATATATGAAACTGTTGTTGTTATTTTACAGTAATGAAATTCAGTTAGCAATTGTATTTTTTGATAAAATATTGAAAATGCTTATCAATGTAAAAATGTGTGTAAAAATGTGAGTATCATTCATATTACAATGAATAAATACATGAAACTGAAGCTGTTGTGTTTTCACTTCTTTAAATCCTACTCCATCATTAGTTAATAATGAATCAAAGAATCGAATATTGTTTCAGACAAGTGGTAAAGTCCCTGAGCAGACTTTATATAAAATTGATAAATATTGTTTCAAAAAAGTATATGCTCCAGAAGCTTCCTTATTATACTACTTGATGACATTTTCTGAAAACCATATCAAAGTGCAAGAAAATTCATAAAGAGATAGATATACAATTGATAAATATTGTTTCAAAAAGTATATGCTCCAGAAGCTTTCTTATTATACTACTTGATGACATTTTCTGAAAACAATATCAAAGTGCAAGAAGATTCATAAAGAGATAGATATACAATTGATAAATATTGTTTCAAAAAAGTATATGCTCCAGAAGCTTCCTTATTATACTACTTGATGACATTTTCTGAAAATCATATCAAAGTACAAGAAAATTCATAAAGAGATAGATATACAATTGATAAATATTGTTTCAAAAAAGTATATGCTCCAGAAGCTTCCTTATTATACTACTTGATGACATTTTCTGAAAATCATATCAAAGTACAAGAAAATTCATAAAGAGATAGATATACAATTGATAAATATTGTTTCAAAAAAGTATATGCTCCAGAAACTTCCTTATTATACTACTTGATGACATTTTCTGAAAATCATATCAAAGTACAAGAAAATTCATAAAGAGATAGATATACAATTGATAAATATTGTTTCAAAAAAGTATATGCTCCAGAAGCTTTCTTATTATACTACTTGATGACATTTTCTGAAAATCATATCAAAGTACAAGAAAATTCATAAAGAGATAGATATACAATTGATAAATATTGTTTCAAAAAAGTATATGCTCCAGAAGCTTCCTTATTATACTACTTGATGACATTTTCTGAAAATCATATCAAAGTACAAGAAAATTCATAAAGAGATAGATATACAATTGATAAATATTGTTTCAAAAAAGTATATGCTCCAGAAACTTCCTTATTATACTACTTGATGACATTTTCTGAAAATCATATCAAAGTACAAGAAAATTCATAAAGAGATAGATATACAATTGATAAATATTGTTTCAAAAAAGTATATGCTCCAGAAACTTCCTTATTATACTACTTGATGACATTTTCTGAAAATCATATCAAAGTACAAGAAAATTCATAAAGAGATAGATATACAATTGATAAATATTGTTTCAAAAAAGTATATGCTCCAGAAGCTTTCTTATTATACTACTTGATGACATTTTCTGAAAATCATATCAAAGTACAAGAAAATTCATAAAGAGATAGATATACAATTGATAAATATTGTTTCAAAAAAGTATATGCTCCAGAAGCTTCCTTATTATACTACTTGATGACATTTTCTGAAAATCATATCAAAGTACAAGAAAATTCATAAAGAGATAGATATACAATTGATAAATATTGTTTCAAAAAAGTATATGCTCCAGAAACTTCCTTATTATACTACTTGATGACATTTTCTGAAAATCATATCAAAGTACAAGAAAATTCATAAAGAGATAGATATACAATTGATAAATATTGTTTCAAAAAAGTATATGCTCCAGAAGCTTTCTTATTATACTACTTGATGACATTTTCTGAAAACAATATCAAAGTGCAAGAAAATTCATAAAGAGATAGATATACAAAGAGATAGAGAAAATTATTCATACTCAACCAATCACAATTATTAAAATTAGAATGAAAAAATAAAAAAACTTACATTCAAAATCGACAGTAGGAAAAGTCAATTATCACAGTTGGTGTTGATCCATTGATAGTGCTATCACATTGAGACAACTGTTGTGTGATAATCAGTGTTAAGAGGTAGCCGATTTATATACTAAGCATATTGTTTTTTTCTTGTTGATTGGTTCAAGCAACTTTCCTATTCATTCCAATTAAAAAGGTGATGCAATTTTCTGATCTGATTTCAAATGGAATGATAGATAGGTTCAATTCTATCTGTCAATTAATTAATCAAAGAGAACATGTCATTCAGCAAAAGCATTTGATTTGGTAATCATTCCAATTAGAGACTAACTATGTGCTTATACAGTTCTTATAACTAGTTCTTTTTTCATTGGAACAACCTTCAATCACCCTTCTACTATCAATATACTTCTATTCTAATTACCAATTTATAAAAACTATGCATTTTCATTATCCTTCACCACTCCTCTAGAGTTAAGACATCTAGAGATGTTTCAAATAATTTATAGATCAATGTATCAACATTTTCATGATGGTATGATGAGTTTAATTACTCTATATAATTTTTCTTGAAATGTTTCCAAGGTTAATGCATCAACAGTTTTATGATGGTAGGTTACTTTTGATAACCTCTGCACGCTTGTCTTGATATGATTCAAGGTTAATGCATCGAAAGCATTATGATGAAAGGTTACATTACTCAAACTCCCGGACGCTCTTCTTAAGATGTCCTAGAACCCCCCTATAGATTAATTTAGGTTAGGTAGAAGTAAATTAGGTTAGATAGAAGTGGATTAGGTTAGGTAGAAGTGGGTTAGGTTAGATTGAAGTGGATTAGGTTAGGTTAATAGTTACTCCCATTTCAGACTTACTACTGGTTGATGGGGACTTCTGGAACATACTTACTCCTGGAACATACTTACTCTTGGAGCATACTTACTCTTGGAGCATAGTTATTCCTGGAATGATGTCCCAGAAGCCCCCTTTTTATACTACTGTCTTCAATTAATATAATTATTTTCTTGTCTGCAATAGACAACGTAGTCTATTCACTTGAAAATATGAAAAAATGTATGCAAATAACAATTTTAAAAAGATAGATTTATTGTTTTTTTCCTGTGTTAAGCAGATATGAATAGGACAAACTGTCTCTTTTTTATTAATGTAGTATTATAGTATAATATATTTTTTATTCGTAATATATTTATTTATAACACAGATCAAAATCAAGTAAAGATACAACAGGCATAGCCCACTACTGCTATCATTACAAATTTTTAAATAAAAAATCAAATTTTAGGCTATGTCCAAGTTGAACTAATTTCACTTTGAATACTATATTACGGATTCTTTCCAAAACAAAAATATCAATTTTGGAGCTCAATTTAAAAACGTAATACTAACAAAGTCCAATAGTGAATATTGCAATAAACTCGTAGCTAGCGCGCAAATTCACTCTGCTAGATGTGTCTATATATGTATGTTGTTTTAATATTATTGTATTGTTCGGTATTATTATTATTATTATTGTATTTTATTGAAATTTGGAAATAATCTTATTTCACTTCAGTGGTCCTGAATAAGACTAATAAAGTTTGAGGTAGATCTTTCCAAAATTTTGGCGTATCTTGCTAAAAACGTGAAATTTTGATTATTAATTGTTTTAATGTTATAAATGTTATTATCATGCTGATTACATATCGCATATTGGAATGTTAAACTTTATGGTTAGTGGGTAATTTTTAATCCCACACTAGTGATTTAAAATCTCTTCAGATATTATTGAAATTTGCCTCAATTTGAAACTCACACTGTCTATTAGTTTCTGGGTATTTTGCATTGCATCACTCTATAATTCATTTATATGTCTATAATTCATTTAAATATTACATATATTTAATATTGCCGGCTGGAAGTCACAGCGACTTTCTTAATAAGACCAGTCTATTCAAATGTCTTTCCAGTTAGTGTTTAATCCCACACTATTGGTTTTAAATCTCTCCAGGTATTATGGAAATTTGCCACAATTTGAAACGGATTCAGTGTCTTTCAAATGTTTTTAGTGCTTGTGTACTATGTTGTATTAAAAATTTTATTCTTCCACCTTTTTTGTTGATGATGATAATGATGCAGTTTAGTGAATGATGATGTAGTGGATATGATTAGCTTTTTAATGTTTTACTAGAAAAATATGATATTTTATTTTCATGCATGTTTTTAGCACACATTCTTGGTGTATGAAATGCCCGATGAGCTTTATTAACTACTGTGATGGCATCCAATCGGAACGGTCATGTTCATATTAGAACCAATAGAAATTGAGTGTCGTTTTATTTGTCAAAAGCGAATAAGGGCAACCAGCGAAACAACTACAATCCTGTTCTACTTGTCATGCTGAACAGTTGCAGCTCAGCCGTATTCAGTGTACTTCTGTATTCATTATTAGCCGGCATTGTTGTAATCTAAATTTGCTGAGAAGTTTGTTCGTCCAGCCACCCGTGTTGGCTGTGTTTTAACTTAGTTTTCAACTTGGTCCGTTCGCCGTGTTCTGGCTATGTTTTCTGAAACTAGAGAGGATGAGAAAGAGCTGAATAGAAATTTAGTGTATAAAAGAGAGGGACGGAGGAATCGGTTTCATAATATAGGTCAGTTTTGAACACTCAATTATTGAACCTAATAAATAATGTAGCTTTGAAATTATTGGTAACATATCAAAAATATAATGTATTGATGATGCTTATACACAATTGAGAATATAATAAAAGTAATTAATTTTCAATTATTTCATTTTAATTATAAATTTTTATCATCTTCAATAACCAATTTCCATTGAAATAACGTTAATTGAAAATATAATCAATTATCAAACCTTAAGTAGATATAATAATAAGATACTGGCTTATATTCACGGCTGGGGTTTATTTCCTCATCCTAGAAAACATAAAATAGAGAGTCACTTAATGTTAAATGCACATGGAGGAGGAGATGTAGAGGAGAAAACTTGTTTTATACTTGCCAATAGTTTGCTAACTTCATTATTAACTCCATCATCAAAATACCTTTATGCTTTATGGTGTAAACTAGAAAAGCTTTATATTACTCCTCTATGTTTCATGGTGTAAACCTTTATGCTTTGTAGCATAAACTAGAAAAGCTTCATATTATTTCGATAAGGAAGTATTTGGGGGATTCCCGTGGGACCATGGTAGACAACCTGGGCAAGGATTCTAGGTCAAAACGATCAGGATGCACGAGTTTTGCCAATATTCTTTCTGAAAAAAAAAACTGTTGAGACGCTTGTACATTTACTTTGGTCCCATAGAAGTAAATTTTTGTAAGAAATTAGCGATTGGATGTACCACTATACGAATTTTTATTCCATTACCATCATTCTGTAATAATATGCACATAATTACAATATAATGTAAATTTCTATGTTAAATCTACTGTTTGAGCACATTATAATGCAGTTTTTTGAATTCGTGGATTGATGAAAAGTAATATCATTCCATTAAACAGAATTCCATTATTATAATTAGTCTATTATACAGGCTAAGCAAAATAGGAACATCAAAACTTTTTTCCAAGTTGCAAGAAACCATCCATTCGGTATAAAATATTATCTTATATATATATACTATTACTATTTATTATATTCTATATAATACTATTACAATATCTCTCTATAAATATTCCATATACTTTTTTACTGTGTGGTTGGGACGTTGGGTTTCAGTTATAGTCAATCTGTTTAAACCATGATTCTAATCAGTGAATTACTCTAGTCAAAGATTATAAACCATTGAACCAGTCGGAACTATCATGCTCCTAATTGGAACTATCCTTTTCCTAATTGGAACTATCCTGTTCCTAATTGGAACTATCCTGTTCCTAATTGGAACTATCCTGTTCTTAATTGGAACTATCCTGTTCTTAATTGGAACTATCCTGTTCCTAATTAAAACTATCCTTTTTTAAATATTCCTGACTATTAGCTAGTTATGTAAACCCCCTAAAACTTACTAAACAAAATGTTCTAACTGAACGTTTTCAAGTCCCTGATTGTCCACAGTGAAATTTGCCAACATTCATCACTGCTAGAGCCAGTAGGCACGGAGATGCAAAACTAGGAGAAGAAAGGGGTTTGAAAATTATAAATGTTGATAATTAATCATTTTTAAATGAGAGCTTGGTTCTACGATATTAGTTCTACTGTTTCTTACTTTCGCTACAATACTATTACAATATCACTCTATACATTCCTTATACTTTTTTAATGTGTGGTCACAATTCAATCATAGTGAATCTGTTTAAAACATGATGTTAATCAGTGAATTAGTCTAGTCAATGATTATAAACCATTGAACCAGTTAGAACTATCCTGTTCCTAATTGGAACTATCCTGTTACTAATTGGAACTATCCTGTTCCTAATTGGAACTATTCTGTTTCTAATTGGAACTATCCTGTTCTTAATTAAAACTATCCTTTTTTTAAATATTCCTGACTATTAGCTAAATATGAAAACCCCCTAGAAGTTACTGAACAAAATGTTCTAACTGAACGTTTTCAAGTCCCTGATAGTGAAATTTGCCAACATTCATCACGGCTAGAGCCAGTAGGCACGGAGATGCAAAACTAGGAGAAGAAAGGGGTTTGAAAATTATAAATGTTGATAATTAATCATTTTTAAATGCGAACTTGATTTTACAAGATTAGTTCTACTGTTTCTTACTTTCATCCCTTATCATTCTTCTGTTTCTTGTATGAATAGCTTGTTGAAAGTGATTTTAAACTGGAATGAAGGCGTGTGAGAAACAGACACGTTCAGCTCTGCATCTGTTCTGTGTTGGTGGGACTTTTTGCACTGCTAAACTGACTTCTCCATCTAGTTTTTGGTGCTTTAGCGCATGAGAAAGTGGTGTTACCCCAGGTTCGGCTTTCATTACGGTCCTTCTACCCCGACCCTTCTCTAATCACCCTTCCCCTAGACCTTCACCTCCATTTTGACTGTTGCACTCATTTATCAGCCTCTGTTTCTTCTTCAATAGCTACTAGCCGCGCACAAAGGGCGGCGTTTGCAATGCGGTAATCATGCAGAAAATTTAATGGATTGTTAGCATGCAATCAAAAACAGATGCTACGCCACGTAACACACTGTCTCGCTTCGATCAACCACCGCACAATAGCTCAACTATGATCATCTCTTTCAATATTAAAATATTTTAAATTTAATATCAAAACTGACACTGTATTTTTATTAAAATATTATTTTCACTCACTTCTAAAGATGCTGGAGGGATTTCACTTCTCAAAAGAAGCTTCGTCAGCCTGCCGCCAGGGGGCATGTTTTGTTGAGGTTAGGATGAGAGGCCATTATAAATTGCGTTGGATTTTAATTGTAAGTTGGTTCTGTCTTGTTTATGGTGTTTGAATATTTCATATTGTTCCAGTGTTTTTAATTTGTGGCAAAATATGAAATATTGAGACACCATAAACAAGACAGAACCAACTTACTCAACGACCAAACACAATTATATCCAACGCAATTTTCAGCTATATAATGGCAGCTTATCCTAATCTCAACAAAACATGACTCCTGGCGACAGGCTGACGAAGCTTCTTTTCAAAAGTGAAATGCATCCCTCCAGCATCTCCAGTATTAGTGAGTGAAAATAATATTTTAATAGAAATACAGTGTCAGTTTTGATATTAGATTGTTCATCAAGTATTTCGTCATGGAAAACATAACAGATTGTAAATTTAATACTTTATTCAACCTTGTGATAGTAGCTCGGAACCCACCTAAAACTGTAGATCCAACTCATAAAATAGAACTCATTAGAACACCTATGTGGGCTTCATCCTCCAAAAAGGTCCAATGTCCAATGTTGATTGAAACTAAATTTGTATTCAATAGACGGACGTATAAATTCCATAGAATCAGTGTTGACACTACAAAGTTTGAGCAAAACTACGTTAACGCTAACCTGTACACTCTATGCATCTACCTGCTCTAAAGCATTTTGCTTTTAGAATAGACTGATGTAATTATAGGACAATAATTATCTAGAATTATAGGTTTAGTTTCAATCTAGGTGACTTCTGGACACAAGAATATTAAAATTGGGGAAAATCTTCATGAATAATTCATATTCTTTATTAATCAGTGAGATTTCGAGTGGATTTTGAGCCTAAGGGCAGATAATAAATGCTACATCTCACATCTCAGTGTTGCAGCTGGGGGAAAATGTCAGAAACAAATTCATTTGGATTAGAGCTTGTCTTTGAGACAAGTTAATTTCGAGTTGAGTAAGGCAAACTGGTAGTAGAAATCCGTAAAGAAGAATTATTCGTGTGCTGCTAAATGAAGATAACTTGTCACTTGATGGGTAGTCGGTTACTTTACTATAATATAGCAGAGTGTAAACTCTTGTCATGTTTTGGTCTGCTGTCGTGTCAAATGTGTTTGAAAAGAGTGAGACAGGCAAACAGATGAGACGAATAGGATGAGAAATTTCAGTTGAATTGAGGTAGATAAAATGAATGTTCTTTTGGTTGTGTGTTAATGTGTTAAACAAAAACCTAGTTATATTGGTAGGAAACTCTACAACGAGCTACCATAGTTTTTGAAGAGTCTTGAAAATATAAAAATATTTAAAAAACAATTGAAAAAATATGTAGTTGATAAAGCTTTTTATAGTGTACAAGAATTCCTTTCACATCAAAATTAAGCTCCACCCCAACAAATTGATATAGTAATTATGGTAACTAGTGTATAAGAGTATAATTGTTGATCTGACTTGTTTTATACTCCTTAACTGGAGTCTCCAAGACGTAATCTACAAAAAATTGTTTATTCAAGTTTGCCTTCGTCGAGAAACGAACTTAGAATAACGTTGTCACGTAGCTTAGTGCAATCAAATTTCAAGTGTTTGATCTCAGAAAGTGTAATACTTAATATAAATTCAACATAATGAAAATGACTTGAATTTTCAAATGTTTAAATAAAATAATAACAACCTGGCTGGCTCAGGTCTGGTGTCAAGAGTCATCAGGTCGCACCTGAACAAATTCAGGGCCTCTGATGTGACTTAACGACTGTTTTAAGCAGCTGGGATCGAGAGCGTAACGTGTCTTCCGAAACACGGGAATATTTAAATGAAAGTATTGTAGGAATAATAAAAGATGGATGGATTAAATAATTAAATGTTATGTACTTCAGTCTTTCATTTAAATTTACATGAATTCAATAAACTTTTAAAAATTTTATTTCCTACATAGTTTTTACATTTTATTTTCAAAAAACTTAAAAAACACTTAAGTGGCAATTAACTCACGTTATGGCGTGACGGCTGTTTCACTCTGTTGTCAATAGCATCGTCAGACGACCCACAGTACACTCATGTAATGATGCTCTTGACAACAGTGAAACGGCCGTTACGCCATAACGTGAGTTAATTTTCCACTTAGAAGTGTTTTTAAGTTTTTATTACATATCAGTGGAAACAAGATGGATCTTCAACATAATAATTTTATTTTCAATTATTATAGATTTTTGTTGCAAGTGTGATACCGCACATCAAATACAGATAACTGCTTAATAAATTAATTTGAAGTATGTATGAAAGCCAGAAATGTAGTTTCATTATCAATTTGTTGTAGTTGATCCACGTCAATATCTTCCTCTTCCTCTTCCTCTTCCTCTTCTTCCTCCTCTTCCTTCTCTTCCTCCTCCTCAAATATACACTAGTTATACTACTAGTTATACTACTACTACTACAACTCTCAATTCTTCTACTCCCACTCCTTCTCCTTCACCATCTCCGTCTCCTTCTCCAATTCCTCCTTCTACTCCTTCTTCTCTCCCTCCTCCTCCTTCTTCTTCTCCTCCTCCTCCTTCTTCTTCTCCTCCTCCTTCTCCCTCACCTCCTCTTCCTCCTCCTCCTTATTCTCCTTCTTCTTATTCTTATCCTCCTTTTTCTCCTTCTCCTCCTCCTCCTCCTCCTCTTCCTCCGCCTCCTTCTCAAGTATACTACTACATCAAGTATACTACAAAATTTATATTACTACTAGTTATATACTACTACAACTATTAATGTTCAATTTATACTTGAATTCCTACCTAAACTTATCTATCAAACCTATTGAAATTTCCATATCCACGCACACATTCAATAACGCTGCATACAGCTCCAGCCATGTGCCAGTCCTAAACTCTAGATACTATTCTTGAACTGATAATGAAAGGGTACATGAAGGCTAATAGAGGGAAGGTGAATCAAGAAGGCTGATAAAGGATGGATACATCAAGTAGGCTAATACAGGGAGGGTAGATAAAGGAAGGATGATGTAGGATCAAATAGTAGCATAACTACTGTAATAGACGGCTACAGGTCATCCACCAAGTCTGGGCCTTTGATGTTTAGTAATGAGTAACGAACCTCCTTGTTTGGGCTTTCTCGAAACCTTTGGCCTCTTACTAGCTATCCTATCAATCGGAATGGTCTTGTCAAAGCATGGTAGATTGATTGAAAGCGTTATAGAATACCGAAAATTGGGATTGAGAAGATTAATTCAGGAAACTTATTATAAAAAATCAATCCTTATCATATGAAAATTCTTCATATAGAACAGGGGCGCCATTTGGGGAGAGCAGGGGGGGGGGGGGGACTGTGGCCTCCAATATATTTCCAAAATGAAAAAGGAAAAAAATAGCTAATGTAATCAATTTAGATCAATTTTTCAATAAATCTGACCGATTTTTGCTACTTGCACCCCTAGGCTGAAATTAAATGGCGCTCCTGATATAGAACCATCCTTCATATTTTTCCTCTGAAAATCAACTTTAGGAATCTTGAACTTTACTTTCATTAAAATAAAATATATTTCCCCTCAATTATAAAAATGCCAACAATTAGAAAACTAGATAATGGTAAATATTTAGTCTTCAATTTCATTCCCATTTGAAACATTATTTTGTTTTTGATTTAGAAAAACGATATTTAGTTAGTTACACCTTGGACTAGAACCAGAGATTTTAAATTATAAATCTCTGACTTAAACTAATTTTATAATTTTTTGGGAACATTGACTACTTGTGTGTAAAACCTTTGTTCTCAATTAATTTTTGTTTATGCTGTAGCCTTGACTCCGTGGTTTAAAATTTCAAATTCTTGAATAAAATATATTTAAATTATTTTCATAATAGAAATAATTGTTATAATATTGAAGTCTCATGTAATATCTTAACATTTTATTACTTTGTATCATTGATGGTCCCAAAACTAAGAATTTTTCCAATTCTTGTTGATTTACAATCTTTTTATCGGTACTTAATCCAAACTATCAAGTTTCAAAAAGATTATAAAATTTATAGCATCAGAAGAAAACTCAAAATTAATTGTGTTTCGATTGAGTTATTGTAGATTTTGTATAGTTTTCTTATACTGATTCAGAAATTACTTTATGGAATGTATATTATAGTCGTGTTTTAGTTTCAATGTCACAATCAAAATATTCAAATTCCAATCCAATAAAAATTGTGAAAATTAAATAAGATTTTTTTTAAATTATCAGTAATTTAAAAAAATGAAAGTGATATCAATCAACCACACATTTTTTTCATGGGAAAATTTATTCTAATATATTTTGTATTATATGAGACTATTATAAAATAGTTTATATTTTTAAATAACGATAAAAAATGCTATGTATCTGTAATGCAGTGTTTTCCTGCTGTTTTCTCCACGAATAATGGATAGAAACAGGAGGCATAGTACGGGAGAGACAGGGAGTAACGAGATAGTGACTGGCAACAAGAATGGATGAATTGGTGATATTATAGTCTCGTAGGGATGCAGTGTAAACAGCGGGTGAAATTGGTAAGCGCACACGGGCTTACTCGCTTCAGCCCGAAAATTACTTCATAAATCTCAGGAAAAGAAAATGGAAAGGAGGAAATCCGTGTACACGCCTAGACGTGGCTGCAGTGCAGATACGCGGATGACAAACTAGAAAAAGTGGCGGAAGGCAAAGGAGACGAAAGAAGAAAAAGAAGAAGAAAACTAGATGAAAAGAGTTGGAGTAGCTTGTAATAAGTCTAAAAAGAAGCAGTTCTGTATTCGACTATAAGAAAAGAAAATCAACAGTTCTAAAAGAGAAGCAATACCAGCTAAGGAAATTCTATGTATGAAAACTGGGTTTCTTCTGCGACTGAATTTTATGGATGAGTAAAAGGACTTTACCATTTTTTGTTTGCTCTTTTACTTCCTATAGAACAGTTAGTGGGCAATGTATCTTTTGTATATTGTTTTTTTTTTATTGTTCTTTGCCTTTTCCTACCTCGAGTTGAAGTCATCTTCTACGATCTAAAAAGTCGTATTGAATTATTGCGATAATACAAGAATCTTTTGAACTTGATTAGTAAAAGAGATTTCTGATGGTGGGTTACTAAAACTAATAATTGCTGGGTTCACACCAGCGAGACCTATCAGAGAGACAGCGTTGAGGTTTGTGAAGAGCTTTTCAGCACTTTCTATTAAATAAGTTATGTGATATTTTAATAATATTATTATGTGATGTTTTCTTTGATGAAATACCTGATATAATAATATAACTGACAATGTATTATCTTTTGGGTTTTGTTCTACTCACTTGAAACTGAAGGTAGTAAACTGAAAACCTATAAAAAATACAATGTTATCACATCGGTAGTTTTGGAACCCATCTAAAAGTGAAGGTCCACCAAGTGTTCCATAACGTGGCTCTAACGGCAAGGTGGAATTGTTTCAAGAGTCATACCACCAATAAAAACCAAAGGCCTAAACAAAAAACAAATTTTAATGGAAAATATAAATGATTGCAATAAATATAATTTAAACATCAGTATAATATTTGGCGGCTCACGTAGCGCAGTTGGTTGGAGCGCTTGTCTGTGATAAGATAAGGGGCACTGGCTAACTTCGTTTCCTACAGTCTTTGGTTCGAATCTCAGTCAGCTATTGATGTTTCTACTCATTTACCTATTCGCCTCATTACCCACGCACAAGTCTCCGGACTCATTTGGGCATCATAAATAAAAAATATATATATGTATATAAAATATGTATATACAACTGTATGATAATGATATGATTACACCAATAAATATAACGTTCAATAAAGTTATTATTATCCTTATGATAGCCTACTTAGTATTAAAACATCAACAATTGTTAATAAATTGGGTACAGTTTAGAAGATTGTAAGCAAGTAGATTATAATCTAATTTTCTGTTTTATGAAAACATATTGCGTGTTTCTTTGTTGTAAATTGAGGATAAAAGCAAGGTCTTGGCCCTCCCCATCGTCTAAATATTAAAATCGCTGATACACTTCAGCTGAAGTCATGCGATGTTAATTACATCTTCCTGCCAGCAATAATTACTTTCTTTAGCAGGTCACAATACACTTGTGATTTCGGTTAAAGGACAAGCGACCTTGTACTCTACGTGAACTCTGCATGCAATTGTGCTGTTTTAACTGGCACCTGAACTACTCATACCTTTTCTTTGCTGATTGCTATCATCCAAACTAGAATTTTGAGGTTGAGGAAATTAAGGTCAATACGAAAGAGTTTTTTTAGATGAATTCTATGTAAACTTGAAATTGTGGTTGAAATCAAGAGGTATGGTTGTTTGAGCAGGGGTTCAAGAATCCATTCCACTCATTGGTTGGAAGCTATGTGTTTCCAGGAGTCTGATTGGTGGCTGAAGAAGGTCTTCTCATTATTGGTTTAAAGTATGGCTCATGATTCGCCGTTAGAATTGAAAGCAAGTGCTCTAGTAGGTCGGATATAACTGCTTTGTGATTGGTTGGAAGGTAAAAGCATAGACGAACCATCAAGACTTACTATCCCTGATCAATGGTAAAAGTAACTTCCTGCATTTGATTGGTTGATAGGAGGAGGTTCCAGAATCCAGTGCTATGATTTAAATGAAATCTAATCATTCAGATTCTTCAAATACAAATACAATAAAAACTATAACAAAATTAAAACCCATTATGTCTGCAGAGGAAGTCCTGTACTAGTTGAAAGTACTGTAATTTGTAATAACTTTGTGATTAGCTGTCTAGTGGATTGAAATCGATTAAAAGTTATTAAGAGAGGGAAAAATTAATGAAAAATGTTAAAATAATTGAATTTCAATGGGCAATTATTTATTATTAATAATGAAATAATAATATTGTGTGACGTGATTGTTATCGGTCTATCGCAATGTTTTTTATCACAATATTTTTTATATAAAAATAAGTTTTCTTAGTATGTTTTATTCAGTTTCAGGCATCACTTACATTTTGTGTCTTTTTCAGGTAAGTACAGTTTCATTGTGTAAACGAGACTAATCCACAAGGACCCCAAGGAGAACTGTGAAATCATTCTCAGATGCTATATATACGCTCCTCAAGAAGCAGCCTGAAATCAAGTAAGATAGTACTCTAATTTGCTGATTAGCAGTAAAAGTTGTCTATTCCTCCATCTATACTATATGATGGTACTCATCAAAAATCAATCACTTCTACCAACTATTTGTAAGTCTTTTATGCATTCTTCAACTCAGAATCCATTCTATTTCTAGAAAAAAAGGGCCTGTTATCAATTTGAAATCTGCTGTTGAATTGATTCAAAAATTCTACTGAAAAATATGATTGAAAACTTAGAACATCTCATATGTGAAAATACATTTTTTTATCTTTCTGAAGGATATCTGCATGCTAACTCAATGCTAAGAAATACTTCCATGCCGATAGTATGCTGTTCCAAATCATGTCACAAGTGTTTAAATGATTTGGCTGATACTTCTGTCTTCTCAATCTGTAGTTGAACGAAATACATTGGCATTCAAGCGATGTTTCTCCCATACTTACCCTTAGTAGGCTGCTACAGATTCATTCAAAAGGCGACCATACTCTTGGCAAGAACGTGATATGATTCTTGATGTAGTTGAGGAGAAACCTCATTTAAAGTCAGAAATTATTAGTTAGAAATATTGTTGAACTTGTACCGAACTTTGGTATTCACTGGAGGTCTCCAAACCTATCTCAACTTATTTCAGTGTATAACTGGTGAACTACGAGGATAAGATCGATATTTTCTATTTTACAAGGTTTGATATTTTAACCCATGTCATGAACTGTTCTAATAAGTCGCTTGGATTTCTGTTTCGTAATTGTAAGCCTTTCACCACATGTGACGTGATATTAAATGTGTATTATGCGACAGTAAGAAGCAAGCTTTAACATGCTGCTTAGTATGGTTACCGTTTCATAGCGTTGCTATTGACGATTTAGAAAAAAATCAAAATAAACTCGAGATTTTTTTACTTCAAAAAATTTAATAGTTTCTGTCCAATAGCTTTCTCCACAGAAAATTTAAGGTCAATCTTCAATATGCAAAAATTGAAAGCCCGAAGATCAGTCAGTGCCCTATTACTATTACATAACATTCTAAATAATAATGTATTCATTCCTGACTTTGTCAACTTGTTGCATTTTTATGTTCCATCTAATAGACCAAGAGTAAATACGTTGTTCCAGGTCCCTTTTATCAGAACTGCTCACCATTTTTATTCCTACTTGTATAGAACGTACAATAGACTGAACATTTTCATTGATCCCTTTTCTGACTGTTATAATCAATTAAAAAAAAGTGAAATATCATACCGCTCATATTGATCAATAGTTTGTAATCTTTACTAAACTCTACTTTCTATAAGTTATTTCTTTTTCCTTTAATTTTTTTCTTTTAAAAAATGTTTTTTTTTCTACTTTAATATTTTCATGGAGCTCATTATCTACCTAACGTAGCTTTTCATATATACTTTATGTTTCTTTATGGCTCAATTTCGTCTCTTCTAATACCTTTATTTAATCTTATTTAAAAGTATTGTATTTTTTCTCTTTCTCTGTTTTTTTAAATATTGTTACATTTCAATTATTGTATGTCAATAAGGCTCTTCATGGAGTATTCTGTGAGCTTTTACATGTGTAAAAATAAATAAATATTTCATGTCCAATGCTTTTTTAAAGCATTGAAAGAGTCTTCGGATCAATAACTTGTATCAATTTCAAGACATTGTGAATTTCCATTATCTGATTTCTTATCATTTTCCCCGGCGGTATGGAATCCACTTGAAATTTTAGGTCCACCACATTTCCCATAACATGCCTCACAAAGCAGGTGGAACCGGTATATAAGGGTCTTCGTAGTAAAGGGTCCATGTGTGTTCATTTATTTTTCAATATCTCAATTTTATAATGGGGGTCTCTATATTAAAAAGAACATCTCAAATGAGTCATTTACATCTTTAATGAAACAGGGTCTCTGACTACTCCTAGAAGAAGAGTTATCTTCTAAAATATGTTACGTAAAAGTCAGGTTAGTCTTGAGTCAGGTTAGTCGTAACATATTTTAGAAGATAACTCTTCTTCTAGGAGTAGTCAGAGACCCTGTTTCATTAAAGATGTAAATGACTCATTTGAGATGTTCTTTTTAATATAGAGACCCCCATTATAAAATTGAGATATTGAAAAATAAATGAACACACATGGACCCTTTACTACGAAGACCCTTATATACCGGTTCCACCTGCTTTGTGAGGCATGTTATGGGAAATGTGGTGGACCTAAAATTTCAAGTGGATTCCATACCGCCGGGGAAAATGATAAGAAATCAGATAATGGAAATTCACAATGTCTTGAAATTGATACAAGTTATTGATCCGAAGACTCTTTCAATGCTTTAAAAAAGCATTGGACATGAAATATTTATTTATTTTTACACATGTAAAAGCTCACAGAATACTCCATGAAGAGCCTTATTGACATACAATAATTGAAATGTAACAATATTTAAAAAAACAGAGAAAGAGAAAAAATACAATACTTTTAAATAAGATTAAATAAAGGTATTAGAAGAGACGAAATTGAGCCATAAAGAAACATAAAGTATATATGAAAAGCTACGTTAGGTAGATAATGAGCTCCATGAAAATATTAAAGTAGAAAAAAAACATTTTTTAAAAGAAAAAAATTAAAGGAAAAAGAAATAACTTATAGAAAGTAGAGTTTAGTAAAGATTACAAACTATTGATCAATATGAGCGGTATGATATTTCACTTTTTTTTAATTGATTATAACAGTCAGAAAAGGGATCAATGAAAATGTTCAGTCTATTGTACGTTCTATACAAGTAGGAATAAAAATGGTGAGCAGTTCTGATAAAAGGGACCTGGAACAACGTATTTACTCTTGGTCTATTAGATGGAACATAAAAATGCAACAAGTTGACAAAGTCAGGAATGAATACATTATTATTTAGAATGTTATGTAATAGTAATAGGGCACTGACTGATCTTCGGGCTTTCAATTTTTGCATATTGAAGATTGACCTTAAATTTTCTGTGGAGAAAGCTATTGGACAGAAACTATTAAATTTTTTGAAGTAAAAAAATCTCGAGTTTATTTTGATTTTTTTCTAAATCGTCAATAGCAACGCTATGAAACGGTAACCATACTAAGCAGCATGTTAAAGCTTGCTTCTTACTGTCGCATAATACACATTTAATATCACGTCACATGTGGTGAAAGGCTTACAATTACGAAACAGAAATCCAAGCGACTTATTAGAACAGTTCATGACATGGGTTAAAATATCAAACCTTGTAAAATAGAAAATATCGATCTTATCCTCGTAGTTCACCAGTTATACACTGAAATAAGTTGAGATAGGTTTGGAGACCTCCAGTGAATACCAAAGTTCGGTACAAGTTCAACAATATTTCTAACTAATAATTTCTGACTTTAAATGAGGTTTCTCCTCAACTACATCAAGAATCATATCACGTTCTTGCCAAGAGTATGGTCGCCTTTTGAATGAATCTGTAGCAGCCTACTAAGGGTAAGTATGGGAGAAACATCGCTTGAATGCCAATGTATTTCGTTCAACTACAGATTGAGAAGACAGAAGTATCAGCCAAATCATTTAAACACTTGTGACATGATTTGGAACAGCATACTATCGGCATGGAAGTATTTCTTAGCATTGAGTTAGCATGCAGATATCCTTCAGAAAGATAAAAAAATGTATTTTCACATATGAGATGTTCTAAGTTTTCAATCATATTTTTCAGTAGAATTTTTGAATCAATTCAACAGCAGATTTCAAATTGATAACAGGCCCTTTTTTTCTAGAAATAGAATGGATTCTGAGTTGAAGAATGCATAAAAGACTTACAAATAGTTGGTAGAAGTGATTGATTTTTGATGAGTACCATCATATAGTATAGATGGAGGAATAGACAACTTTTACTGCTAATCAGCAAATTAGAGTACTATCTTACTTGATTTCAGGCTGCTTCTTGAGGAGCGTATATATAGCATCTGAGAATGATTTCACAGTTCTCCTTGGGGTCCTTGTGGATTAGTCTCGTTTACACAATGAAACTGTACTTACCTGAAAAAGACACAAAATGTAAGTGATGCCTGAAACTGAATAAAACATACTAAGAAAACTTATTTTTATATAAAAAATATTGTGATAAAAAACATTGCGATAGACCGATAACAATCACGTCACACAATATTATTATTTCATTATTAATAATAAATAATTGCCCATTGAAATTCAATTATTTTAACATTTTTCATTAATTTTTCCCTCTCTTAATAACTTTTATATTATACCGATATTGCTAGATATGACCAGATATGGTGCAGTGATCCTCCAAGGAAAGAGGCGGGAAATGGATGAAGCCATAAGATTAATGATTAATGCCATGCCAAGGCAAGCTGAGCCATGATTAATGGATGATTAATTCAGACAGTTTGCATGCAGTAGGACATGGAGACCTGGCCTCAGTAATAGGATGAGCAGCTATTCCGGCTGAATGCCAGAGCTAGTCAGTAGTTGCTCAACAGGAATTTGTATTAGCACTTTACATGTCACCACAAGACAAATAGTTTCCAAAGGAGATCACAAAATAATGTAATGTATCTTAGAAATTCACAAAATATTGATTTGACGTCTGACTGAGATAAAAGTACGGTAATTCATGAAAAAATACATGACAAAATTTGGAACTGTATAAAAAAAAAGAGAGAAATCTTCAGTATTGAATTAATAAATGCACATATTCAGCACATTGATAGAATTGAAATGAGAATTCGAATTTTATCACCATCCAGAAAAATTGTTGTTATTTCCAAATATAAGACATATTATTTTTATCATATTCTCATCTCAATAACTTGGAAGACATTATACCACTTTCGAGAAGTATCTTACAATATACAAAATAATTATTGAACACACAGTACTAGTTATTATTAATACAGTACTACTTATGCTTTCCAAACGTCTCTTTCGAATGATGACTTGGACGCAGGAAGTAGCTCCGAGGTGTGCTAGATAGTATACACACTCACCTGTGCAGCCAGATCCTGTGTAAAGGTGGGAATGAACTGTCAATCATATAGCTTGAAAATTTTTTTCGGTGGGCTTGGCATACTGATACAATTTTGTTAGCTCAGTGGGGAAAGCAATCACAAACTACCTTACTCCTCGTTTGTGTAGTACGCTCTTTGGACTTAAACAATACTATATACATACATACTTATAAAAATACAACTTTTATATAATTCTTTCTTCTACCGTAAAATATGTGGAATACTACAACGGCATTAAAGATTGTGCAAAATTGATCAGACCTCGCCAAAACTCAAGCCTGAACTTCTAACTTTAGCGTGCAGGCACCTCAAGACTAACGACTAACCTTACAGTTCATTCCCACCTTTACACAGGATCTGGCTGCACAGGTGAGTGTGTATACTATCTAGCACACCTCGGAGCTACTTCCTGCGTCCAAGCACAGACAAATCCAGACTGCTCACGCTAAGTTCCAAAAACATGCGCTAGAATGCGTAGGTATAGCGCCTAGAGAGTAGAGTGTTTCCCTCTCTACTTTCTCTGTTCTGTTCGCTCTCACTCATAATCACTCCCTCCATCCGTCACTTCTTCATTCCTGCAACATCATCTACAGGCGTCCTTCGCATATGCATGCTCACCCTACAGCACTGTTGCCGGATCAAGCGTTATTGCCAGATTTCATTACGTTTGCTCTGCTACTCTGATGACAGATCTGCCGGCTACAATAATAATGACGATTGGGTTGACTGCCTCTAAAGTATACTGCTATTGCGAATCCCGTTTCATTTCATTTTGTCAAAATATTAATAAGCCTCTATAACTAAATTATTTAGATTATGTGATAAAATATTATTTAAAATAAAAATAAATTTGAATTCATGTAAAAATGTTAAATAGAAAAATAAATAGAATACGTTTCTACAATGTTTTTCCCATAATTTAACATTTTGAGGAAGTTTCATTTCCATCTATGTGTTTACTTCCGTTAACTTTTTCTAGGAATAATTTTATGTTACTGTTTAGGCTGACTGAAAAAAAAAAATGAAAAAAAAAAATGAAAAAAAAATGTAAAACTGTTTCGAGAAACAAATAAACCGATTCAATGGAGTATTGAAGGACCTGATATTCCATACCTATTCTATAGTAAATAAATAATAATACATGGATTTTTATTTTGAAAATTTATACGGACTTTTCCCCCCTACAAAACCCGCCCGCGGATTATTGATTGAAATAATTTTTTAAAATTATTAAAAAAATTATCCAAGACGGTGCATCGAAATTTTCTTAATGTCCCCTACGTCCAACGTCAATCCCAAAAACCTATAAAATTTATAAACTTAGAAAACACTTTTGAATGGAAATTGGCTCACGTTATGGCGTGACAGCCGTTTCGCTCTGCTTTTGTGGAAACAAGATGGGTCTTCAACATCATATAAAATGTATTCAACAGAAAGTCAGAATATTTTCCATATTGTCACTTTTTATTTTAAGCACCTCTCCTCTACGAGAGGATGATTTCTTGATAAAACTTCACATACATATTTTGCTCACTTTTCAATGCCTTTTGCCAATATTATTTATTTATCCTCTACAAAATAATTTAAAAATAAAAAACATTTCTCAAAGTTTTCGAAATTTTCTCCAACCCCTTTGACTTTTCTAGCGGTAACAAGGCATATTGAACTTCTGCACCTACTTACCTTACACTTCCAATCAAAAAAGCTAAAATTACTCACAAACAAAAAGTTTAAAATTTCTTTGCCCCCCCCCCCACGTTTTTCAACAAAATTTTGTTTTTCACCTCCCCCCAAACACTAGTGAATTACGGTATCAAAAAGCGTTCAAATTACATTTAGTACAAATTTGTCGGTTTCTATCTGATAGAAAAAAGAATTTTCCAAAACTATTAACATTTAAAAAAATGAAAATGTTGACCCTGTTGAAATAGAAAAAAACTAAAATTTCCCCCCAAAAAATGTGGAAATCGGGGGGAAAAAATCTCGATTTTTGCTCGCGAACTGCTCGCCTACGAGAACAGTTGGGCACCCCAGTACTAGTGGCTTGTAATTCAGTTTTTAGTAATCCGCCAATGTTAACTGTCACCGGTCAAAACTACTCGGTATATAGTAAATTGATCCAAACTAGATTTTTCCACACTTTTGTCTGAATTAAAGATTTTCTCAATTCGAATTAATGCTTTTTAATAGAGAATAAATTGGGTGGAAGAAGGTTTATGTTGAATACATATTAGGTTATACATTTTATTTGTCTCTGGTTCGCAAGCCATCCCTATGAGGTTCAAAGACCAATAAACCCCTCCTCCACCTCTTATGAGATATAGGCTAACTACAATATTCTTTAAAATAGTAGGTACTATATCAGTAATTATCTTAAGACAATTGGCGACCCCAAGCAAAACGCATTTGGCGGCCCTTCCGTTTGTAATATTGTGAATTTAATAATGGTGTAAGCCTGTCAAAATATCACAACAGGCTTTTCTTACATTGAATAATAAAAACAAATTCTAGTATGAAATGTTTTACAATGAAATATCAATGAATAAATAATTCAATTGAATTATAAAATAATATAATAAATTGTCATAGTATTCAGTAGGCTATATATTCGAAGCAACTGTGATTTAGTAACAATTTATTTATTTATTTGATTAATATGTTTCAATACAAATAATACTGACCTTAATGATATTGATACAAATTATACTGATCAAAAGAAACATTGATTAATGATTATCACCATCACATCATATCAAAATAATATAAAGTGAAATATAACTTTTATTTTTAGTAGCAAAATCGTTGGTAAGTTTGGAGAAGTTAAGACGGGCAATGCTGTTTTTGATGAAAATAATTTTTTTTTTATTTTGTTGTGCAAAAACATCGTAACTGTGCAGTGACTTTTGTATTTCTATCGGTCACCGCTACAGATTCTGTCAACGAGCGCCGTGACTTATCTTATCTGAGTTACAGATAGCGGCGCTAACCGTTCGGACGTATCACTTCCCATAGTTATTTATGATGTATGTATTTTCCCCCTTGGAAAATACTTTATCCGCCGTTGATTTTACACAAATGTTTTTTTTTAATTCTTGCTTGTAGGGTATTCCATATTCCCAGACGTTTCAGCCCCCCCCCCCTTGGAGAGATCATGGTTCCACCACAGGGTGATAGCGTAGGGTTAGCGTAGGTTTATGAAATCTATTATCTTATATTATTATGATTATTTCTAATGTTTTTGTGAGTTATTTGAGAGTTGATCAATAATAACCTTATAATGTAATAACTTGGCAGCCCCAGGAGCCAGCCTTATTCGCAAGCCTATAAAGCCGGCCCGACTATATATCAAAACCTGATGAAGAAAAATCTTACGTCTGTGGAAGCATATTTTAAACATATATATACATACTGTTAAATATAACTAATATAAATATAATATTAGTTAAATATAACTAACTTACTGCTGAAAATAACTAATCAAGCTCTGCCAGCTTAAGCTTTCTGTTTCTTTTTTATTCTGTACTTCAACTCAAAATGGGGTGATTTTTTCAACAAGAGTTGAATACGCCTTTTGCTCAACTGTTCAAAGTTATGCCTATATCTCAGAAAGGGGTTATTTATTCAAACAGCGTTGAATACGCCTTTTGAAGTTTTAAAAGGCGCAAACAAATTTGCTTAAAAATGAAAAATCAAGAAGCTTTTCATTAAAAAAAATTAACAAATTTGTACAAATTTCCAGTTTTAAACTACTTTCATCCCCTTAAACGATATATTTTTCCAAATCGCACACATATCATTTCGTTTAACACAAAAATCACTATAGAATAAAAAAAAAAAATTTCAAAAATATCAATGTCCAGCTTTTTCAAAAATTTTTATCCCAACCTAAACCCCCCAAAAACCAAATTTTCCAAAAACGTTTCACAACAACTTATAAACAATCACCCAATTCTGATTTAAAACTATTTTCAAAAAAAACATTTATCAAATTTTCAACCCCCCCTTTACCTGGTAACTTGGGGCACTTTTTGGAAATGTCAGATTCCTCCCTATGGTTTTGAGCCCAACCGAGAATAAACCACTCACCTACAATCGAACCCCCATCATTGAATCTTCAATATCAATAAGTGAATGAGTAATTCCAGAGTTGCTAATTTAATTACTTTGAAGAACTTTTACATGAAGTAGCGATAACTCAAATATTCCCGCATTGCAACATGTGCTGCTCCCCGTGGACGAGTTTTCTATCCGTAGAGTGCCGACAATTCAAGTATTCCCGCACTGCAACAGTGCTGCTCCCCGTGTTGAAATCATTGACGCGTGGCGCTATCTCTGAATTAAATCATTAACTAGGAAATCCGCAAGCGACGTGATCGATCTGGTTCTTTAATCTGTGGTCCAAGTCATCATTCGAAAGAGACGTTTGGAAAGCATAAGTAGTACTGTATTAATAATAACTAGTACTGTGTATTCAATAATTATTTTGTATATTGTAAGATACTTCTCGAAAGTGGTATAATGTCTTCCAAGTTATTGAGATGAGAATATGATAAAAATAATATGTCTTATATTTGGAAATAACAACAATTTTTCTGGATGGTGATAAAATTCGAATTCTCATTTCAATTCTATCAATGTGCTGAATATGTGCATTTATTAATTCAATACTGAAGATTTCTCTCTTTTTTTTTATACAGTTCCAAATTTTGTCATGTATTTTTTCATGAATTACCGTACTTTTATCTCAGTCAGACATCAAATCAATATTTTGTGAATTTCTAAGATACATTACATTATTTTGTGATCTCCTTTGGAAACTATTTGTCTTGTGGTGACACGTAAAGTGCTAATACAAATTCCTGTTGAGCAACTACTGACTAGCTCTGGCATTCAGCCGGAATAGCTGCTCATCCTATTACTGAGGCCAGGTCTCCATGTCCTACTGCATGCAAACTGTCTGAATTAATCATCCATTAATCATGGCTCAGCTTGCCTTGGCATGGCATTAATCATTAATCTTATGGCTTCATCCATTTCCCGCCTCTTTCCTTGGAGGATCACTGCACCATATCTGGTCATATCTAGCAATATCGGTCGTGTTTAAAAGACTATGATTCTTTCCTTGGCTATCATAGACCTCTTGAAACTTCACTTCACTCAACTGTGATCTCGAATGTGATACAACTGTCCGTATTCTTTTTTTTGGCTTTTATTTGTTTGTTTTTTCTTAATTTGATTGATATTGATTCATACCTCAATAAATTTCGTCTAATAGTCTATATGGCTGTTATATTGTATATCACCTATTGTCCAATCTTATATCTAAATTATTAATCTATGATGTTGAAGATTCGTCTTGTTTCCACTAGTATATAATAAAAACTTTAAAAAACGCTTTCAAGTGCAAATTTGACTCACGTTAGGGCGTGATGGCCGTTTCACTCTGTTGTCAAGAGCATAGTCAGACGACCCACAGTACACATTTGAGTGTAACTCCATCCTCACATATACAGTACACATTCATATCCATACACAGTACACATTTGAGTGTAACTCCATCCATACATATACTCAAATGTGTTCTGTGTTGTAATGTGAGTGTAACTCCATCCATACATATACTCAAATGTGTACTGTGGGTCGTTTGACGATGCTCTTGACAACAAAGTGAAACGGCCGTCACGCCATAATGTGAGTTACAATTTTCACTTAAAAGTGTTTTTTAAATTTTTATTGTATTAATCTACAGGGTGTCCCATAAGTAAAGTGCCAAACTCTGGGAAAAGGTTATATGGGTCAAAATAAAGAGAAAAACACGAATAAATTTTTTCCACCAACGCTCCGTTTACCAGATATCCGCCATTTTGTATTATTTACAAAATAATTGTTATCTACAAATTTTTCCAACTGATCTTTATAAAACTCGGTAAGTATGTTTAAATAAAAGAGACCTACTGTAGAAAAAAAATTCAACTTGGTCCAATTTAAAATTTAAAAATGGCGGCCATTTTAAACCTTTAACCTAAAATGGCGGGAAAACGGGAAAAGTTACAAAATTTACTAGGAACAATTTTTTTTAGAAAGTTTTATTTCCAATCTGTCAACACCAAAAACATGAAAATCGAACTAAACATAACCGAGATACAGTGGAATGTGTGTTAAGAGGCAGAAAAACATCCATATTTGTTGTAATTAAATACAAAATAAAATCTTAACACAAGATAGCTTTTTTAAAAGTTAAAAATTACAATAAATGTTCCATGTGTTCTCCATTCATTTCTATCACACAATCCCAATCCCTTATCAATGTATCTCTTTCTCATCGACTCCCTCATTCTTTCAAATACCCCAGGCTTTTGTCTTATCACTTCACAACCTGCTATAATTCGTTCCCTTAAATCCTCAATATTGTCAACAGGGGTATGGTAAACGAAAGATTTTAAATAGCCCCATACAGAAAAATCTAGGGGATTAAGGGAGACCTGGCAGGCCATGGGATGGGCCCCCACGCCCTATCCATTTATTTCCAAACACTTGATTTAAATGTCGCCTTACATCCAATGAAAAGTGTGGTGGTGAGAGATTAGAATAACTATGGATTGGCATTTGAACAAACTTAGATAACTTCAATCTAACCTGATCACATTAATGATGTTTGAAGTAAATAAAACAATAATAACAACAACTCAACAACCGCATGTTTTTTAATCAGCTAACCAGCTGATTGGGGCTATTTACAACAAATATGGATGTTTTTCTGCCTCTTAACACACATTTCAATGTATCTCGGTTATGTTTTGTTCGATTTTCATGTTTTTGGTGTTGACAGATTGGAAATAAAACTTTCTAAAAAAATTGTTCCTAGTAAATTTTGTAACTTTTCCCGTTTTCTCGCCATTTTAGATTAAAGGTTTAAAATGACCGCCATTTTGAAATTTTAAATTGGACCAAGTTGAATTTTTTTCTACAGTAGGTCTCTTTTATTTAAACATACTTACCGGGTTTTATAAAGATCGGTTGAAAAAATTTGAAGATAACAATTGTTTTGTAAAAAATACAAAATGGCGGATATCTGGTAAACGAAGCGTTTGTGGAAAAAAATTTATTCTTGTTTTTCTCTTTATTTTGACCCATATAACCTTTTCCCAGAGTTTGGCACTTTACTTATGGGACACCCTGTATATTATATTGTCTTATCGTTTCATTATACAGGGTCTCCATTGATCAACGTTTTGGCCCTTCTATATAATTTTGTAATATTGAATTTAGGATATCATTCATTTGTTGAATCATCTCAATTTTGTCGCTCGTTTGAATTTTGAAAGTTAATTACAATTTATTGTGTCGTAACATTTGGTTCCAGCTATAGTTGCAGTAAATAAAGAGAGTTAAGTTCCTATTTTCTTAGAATTTTAATACAACTCAGATAAGACTCCTATTTGATCAAAACATTGCGTGAACTTCACAGATAATTTTAGAATGTTGAATTATCTCAATCCCTATGTAATAGAGATTATCGTGAACTTCACAGCTAATTTTAGAATGTTAAATTATCTCAGTCTCTGTGTATTCGTTTCCTAAGGGATTAGAAATTTCAACATTAATTTTCTCCGTATACTCTGAACTCAAGATGTTTCGATTTTAAACTTGAAAAATTCTACGAGTTCTGTGTTACTGCAAGTGTATCTTTTATTAAATTTCATAAATTCCTACCTCTGAAACTTTTAACTAGCCTTAACGAGGATAACTCGGATCGAGGATAACCGGAACGAACAATTGGAATTTAGAATCATTTTGTGAGCAGATTGTAGGCTGCACACCCACACTGCAGACCCATTGCTATGGGATCTGGGGTGAAGTTGAGCTGAGGCAGATGTTTAATGGTAGTTGAAGCTATAGCAGGGTTATATAGGTGAGGTGGCGAGATGGCTGCTATCACACTGCGCTGCCTTCATCAATTACGAGCTGTCTGCCTGACGCCTGTCGGCCGGCCAAGTTCCAGTAGGTAAGACAAGTGCCGGAGAGTGGGTGAGTAAGAGAGGAAGGGTGAGAGAATGTGAATGAAAAAGGTGGAGAGAGAAATGGAACTAGAGAGAGTTAGTCTGAGCTAGATAGTGAGGAATAGAGCAGCAAAGAAAAATAGAGACCATGAATGAGAAAGTGGCCAATATAGGAGAAAAGTGGAAGAGAATTAGAGCAATATACAAATAAAGAGGGAAAAGAGAGCTTGAGGAAGATGCGTTTAGAGAGAGAGTGTGAGAGAGAATGAGTGAGCAAGATAGAAAAGTGAGAGAAAAATGGAGTAGAGAGAATGAGAGTGATTGTTTGATTGATTGTGAGGAATAGAGCAACCAAGAAAAATATAAATGAGAGAGAGATAAAGATTACTTTATTTACGTAAATTTACAAAATATAATTGTGAATTATTGAAAAGCATATTTATTAACAACACAGTATTATACTGTATATGAGGAAAAGTTTGGATATTAACAATGTGATTTTATGTGAAGCATTTACGTAATAAGGGCGAAGTCTGGACAAAAATTCGTCTATTCATACTTAACCTTGATAACTTCGATCTGCGAGACTATATAATTGGTAATAATAGAATAAAATTTATACACAAATTGAAAAAAAATAATAGAAGTGATTGAACATAATTGAAATGGAGTTTTTGATTATATTTCTGAACAATAGGCTACTGATGGGATATTATTTACAAAATGAAAGATGAAGGTTGTCAGAGAGAGAGAGAGAGAGAGAGAGAGAGAGAGAGAGAGAGAGAGAGAGAGAGAGAGAGAGAGAGAGAGAGAGAGAGAGAGAGTGAGCGAGCATGAAAGAAAAATTGAGCAAGATAGGAAAATATAGATCTAGAATGAGTGTGTGATAGATTGTTAAGTGGAGCAATAGAGAGTATTTAAGAGGAATTAGAGAGGATTTGTAAGAGGGTTAATAGATGTATAAAAGAGAGAGAGCATTGATGTAAAAGTGGGAGATAATAGTAGAACAAGATAGTGGAAGAAAGAGAGTTGTTTTGTGATAGATAGTGAGAAATAGAGCAATAAATAAAAATAGAGAAAATAAATGAGAGAGATTGCGCAAGATAAAAAAAGTGGAAGAGAAATAGAGCGAAAGAGAAATGAAAGAGGAAAGAGGAGGAGGGGAAAGAGAAGGTTGTAGAAAATTAGATAGGAAAATGGAACAAGATAATCAAAAATTGAGTGTGTGATAGCTTGAAATAAAGAAAAAATACATTACAGGAATGGTGCGAGGGAGTGCAATTGGGTGAGAGAAAGAGCAAGAATGAAAAAAGAGGGAGCGAAATAGAGTGGAAGAGTAGATAGGAGAGTGAGTGACAGATTGATAAATAGAGCAACAAAGACATAATGAGGTGAGAGGGAAGAATGATGGAGAGAAAAGAGACACATTTTGAAAGGGAATGAAAGGGACCAAGAGAAGAAAGTTGGAGAGAAAGAGAAAAGGAAAGTGTGTGATGATTAGTGAGAAATAGAGCAAATAGAAATAGAGAAAAGAGAGTGTGAGTGAGCGTGAGAGAGAGAGCTTTGGATGAGTTATTGTTGTGGTTGGGCTTGGTTTGTTAGGAGGTGTTAGCTCAGCTGTTGAGCTTGAAGCTTGAACAACGCTTCTCACTTATTCCATCACCAATTTCCGAGTTCTGTTTTAATTGTCTGAACAGTCGGAAGTTTGCAATTAATTTTGCTAACAGCTTTGGGTTTTTTCTGTAATCAATAAACTGATGTAGTTGTCTACGTAGATATTGATTTGACCTCTATTGACAGTTGAATTCTAAATCGAGTAACATATATATATTACAAAAATCAATCTCTTTTCAAGTCTAATTGATTGAAGTGTATATTTCGATAAAACCACCAAAACATATTTGAAAACTTATATTAGAGCTCCAACAGAGTTGCTAGGTTTAAATCATCTTAAAATTAATCGGTCATATCAAAATGACACATTGTATCACATGAATAATATTGCTAAAACCAATTCCATGTAGTTCCATTTCATGTTGAAACCATTTCTATCATAATCTATCCTGTTTAAGCGTTTCTGTCTCAACTATATTAAATAAAATAAATAAATAAATTTATTTTTTATCAGATACAATACAATATAAATAACAAAATGAACAGAATATTCATAAATCATGAAAAAAATCATAAAAAAAGAATACGAATGAGTATTCAGTGATACAATTTATGCTGTGTATAAAACAGACAATGAAATTTATATATCAGAACAAGGAAATTACCCGATATAAGAAATTATCTAATAAGAAATAATCCCTGATTACCTGATAAGATATTTGTTTTATATTTCGGGTTTTTACATGAAAAGTGGTTTCTTACTCCATCCAGTATTTGGATGATTTGATTTTATTATGTCCATTAGTACAGAATTACTGTTACACATTACAAATGAGCCTCCTGTATGATTTGAAGAATTGAATTTAATTGGAAATTGTCCAATCGACATTTTAAACTAACAAAAATAACTCCTTTGCAGGATAAATAGTGAATTACAAAATAAATTTAAAAAAAATATAATAAAATATATATTTTATATTAATAACTTAATCAATAAATTGGAAGGCATTCATTATTGAAATAATATGGGCCCACACAGACCTAATCTAAGAGATCGAATACAGACTCACATGAATTGATTCAGATTAATTACACTCCTATAAAATTGTATTAAATAGTTCAATCAGCATTTATTATTATTCTCTCTTTATTATTGCAATCAATTATATGCAATATTTCATTCATTTCTTTTCAAAATCATTTATAATAAAAAATTCATTCTTACCAAAATTATTGTTGTTGAATTCAAATTTTAAACCGTTCGATGTAGCCTAATATATCAATATATGATGAACTATTAGAAGGACATATCATCGAATTATTCACCTCAGGCCTCATTACCGAAGTACAAGTCTCAGACTCACGTGGGCTGTATCAGAAGAATAAAAAACACATTGAACCCGCATTTGAAACTGTATTAGGAACGTTATAAATATCACGATTCGTCAATATTGATGATGAACTAATGATCATAATCAATATGGATAATCCAGAAAAAATATGAATGAAACAAGAAGTATCACATTAGATAAGTTATAAAATATCACAGTTTGTTAATAGATGATGAATAATTATTAAAATCAATTTCAGTAATCTTGGTAATATAAGAATCTCTTCCAGAATCTCTTGAATAGGCTTGATCTTAAAAATAAGTGACATGTGCATAGATTCCAATACTTCTATCTTTCAAAGCTTTCCTCATTCACTGTTAGCAAAAGCAATATCCTCATTCCCAGTAAAAGCAATATCAACTTTTGGTATTCTCAGTTTTGTTATTTCCCCCAATGCTTGGGCTTCATCAGAAGAATAAAAAACCATTTTGAACTCAAATTCAAAACTATATCAGGAACGTTATAAATATCTTGATTTGTCAATATTGATGATGAATTAATGGTCATAATCGATTTGGATAATCTAAAAAAAATCTAAATCAAGAGTTATGTCAATCATTTGAAATCGAATTAGATACGTTGTAAAGAAAGAGTGAAACCAGATAATGATTTTCGGCTCAAAAGTTTTTATGAAAATGTAATATTATAAACTATTTTTAACTGTTTTTAGTGTTTCAAGTGAACTTTTAAATTAATAGTGGTTAAGTGAGAAAATTAATTTTATTATTTTTCGAGTGGTTTTTAGCATATCTTAAATTTTTAGTCTGTGTTAACCTCAATGTTTTGGACAATGTAAAATATTCAAAATTTGTGAAGGGAGCAGTTTTGGACTTGAGTCTGTTGCACCTTCACATTCGTTGTAAATTTGTCACAATAAATAAAATTAAAATAATAAATATCGCAATTAGGCATTTGACGATGAATTATATTCATAATCAATTTGGATAATTTGAAATAGATATGAATATATTCGAAAGTCATATCAATTACTCGAAGCTGGGAGAATATAGAAAGGGCCATGAGCATAGATTTCAAAGTAGTTATCTTTCAAAGCTTTTTCTCATTCACTTTTTCCAGTGAAAGTGATTTCCATCTCTTTGTATTCTCTCTGTTATTTTTCCTCGACGCTAGAAAAAACTCGGTTCTTCAAGCTTGAATGTTAGCATGTTTCTTTGTCTGCCGGAGCCTGCAATGAGTCGTAAAATGTTGGTGCATATTATTTTATTTGTATGTGCGCGTTGTCCGCACCTAGGACAAGGGCGAGGTCGACAGATCGAAGGGTTGTGTGACGTCACACTAAGCGATCGCAACGCATTCTGGCGGCGCCATCTTGAAACTGAGGCAGGCCTTTTCGATTCGTTGTGCGCCCACATCTTGCATCCGATCCCTCGACGCTTCCATCTTCCGTCCTTCCCTATTTTCCCATTCTCCATCCTTCCCTATTCCCCATATTCTCTACTCCAACATCTCATTGTAACCCTTGTGTGGCATACTGGTGGCAACCAGCTTGAAGCATTCCTCTCATTCCTTATCAAAACCTAACGATGCTTTCCCTGCCTTCTCTCCACGGCTTTTTGCTTATCTTTTCGATCGTGAATCCGTCTCTCATTGTAGTAACCGCTTCTTCCTTTCCAGTCGGCGTTTCATTTGATTCAACCCCTTCCCCTCTCCACCACACATATCTCTTGTCTCACTTTCTTTCAACAACCACTTTCTTTCTAACCACTCACTCTTTCACTATAGGTCAGCGACTTCTAAATCTTTTCCCTCCAATATAATGGTTATATATATTTTTTTTCAATCCATATACCAAGGAAAAGCGGAATGTACCCGCAATGAGAGACTGAATAAAATTCCATAATTTTATTCTAATACAACCGAAGGTGCTTTATAATGCGCAATTATTATTCCAAAACTCATATTCGAACTAAACTCGTTCCAAAACTAATCTAGCTCATATTCAAACTGTATTACATCCTTTGATTATTTTTGTAGGGTATTCACATTTCATTATCAAATAATGATCTTATAATAATTCAACTTTATACGATCGTTGTCTTAATTCGGTTTCTATTATTCAGTATTCTGTCTATTAAGAGGCCTATTTTTCAGTATAATTAAACGTTGATGCCAGAGGTTTCTGTCCTTTCTTCATAGCTCTGAACGTTTTTTATTTTTTTGGGTAGAATAAACGATTTTTGTCCTAATTTCGTTATTTTATGTAAATGTTTTACTGATGAAAAGACTGTAGTTTATTCTCTTCATCATGTTAACTGTCTACAATCGATGTGGTGTTGAAATCTTTTCAATCAGTCAATCACTTATACTAGTAATTTGTAAATTTTGCATTAACTTGTTAGTCCAATCCAATCTAATTCTTATTATTATTCAGGATATGAAGCTTAAAACTTCTCTGCATTTAAATTTAATCAACCAAATCAATTACCATAGCATTTGTATGCCTCTTTACATAAAGGAATAGGAAGTCACTATAAACAATCTTTATTATCGCTGGAAAATGGCAAAAGTAGAATTGAACTCTGAGCCACGCGCTCATTACGCAGGACCTCTAATAATCCCTAATGCATACACATGATAGGTTGGTAGCAAGCCATAACACTATTCAGTGATAACTGCCCCAGTATACAATGATTAACAAACACTAAACAGCTTCTTTCGCTCTATTGAACGTGAATAACGTTGAGCTCAGCCACTGTTCCACTAATATTATGTTGGCTCAAGCCTAGAGATGTTAGTGATGTTGCATCCATTTTTTTATGTTCATAAATAAGTTAACAATGACGTTTTCTTGGAGGCGTTGAAATTATTGTAAACTCAGTACAGTTTCAACATAGAATACACTGATGTTGACCACTTGACAAGAAGACCACAACCGAAACGATTGTTATAATAATCTTTTCAAAAGTAGTTTAAAAAAAAAATTAATCATGGATTTGCCTTTTTGAATTTTAAGATTTCAATAATTATGATTAAAAATACCTAGTGAGGGTAGGTTCTAGTGAAACGCTTTTTCCGGCATTTCGGCCAGTACTTCACTAATATTATGTGTAATAATAGTCTATGTTTGCTCAGGCCTGAAGATCTGGTTCTACAGCTGGTTTCATGGTGATGTGAACCGTCTTTATCTCTAACCCAGGGTTTGATTCAGGGTTGGTCTGTAATTTTTTTCACAACCTAACTCATCTCAACACCTATGCACAAGCTTCAGGTTTATGTAGGATTGGTCTGCGATAACATGAATTGAAAAGCGGGCCGCTTAGCACAGTTGGTTGAGGCGTCACAACTTCAGCTTGCTGTCCGCCAAGCGGTCGTGGGTTCGAATCCCGCTCCTCCTTCTGGCATCTATGTGGAATCATTCACCTCATTACCCACGCACAAGTCGTGGACTCATGTGGGCATCATCAGCAATAAAAAAAATAGGTTAGAAGTTTATTTCAAAGAGAATTTAATCAAATGAAATCTTTTAATTAATACTTCGTTTATCTGTGCCTCGTGTCAAATTGTTGCCCCCTAAATACATCGGCAACAATTCCGCTTCCTACTCAACATCCCCCCCTCAAGCTTCCTAGCCTTGGATCGACGCTTTATAATATTTTATTATCTGATTATAATTTCCTTTTATTCGTCTATTTCAGTTATGATGTCTTTAAAACCCTGCTGCATAGAATCTCTTTGAGAAGTTTCATAATAAATTCTTCATTATGTCACTTCACTCCTCATAAGCGTTAGGACCCCTGAATGGAATTTTGTATACTTCCTGAATTTCCATTCTCATAAACTTTCTTCAACTCCCTTTTGTTTTGATTCTCCTTGAGGGTCCTCGCCACCCATTAATGTGATTTATCACACCTACTAGTGAGATGAAACAGCTATTGTTTCATTATTCTTGCTGAGCAACAAGCTTGCCAACGCACGCATGTACCCTGAATGTTGCTTCCTCATTTAGATACAAATTGCATCTATAGATGGTCTTGTAGATAGAAATTTTGATGCATTCATCGTTCTATATGAAATTCTTATTTTAATTGACCCACCTAATACTATAGGTCCACTACACATAACATAATTGTATCATCATTCGCCTTATTGTAATAAATAAATAGAATTTTATTGTCATTTAGTTTTTTTCAACAATATACGTCACATACAAATAAAATATATTCACAATATTAATCGTATACACAAATACAAAACAAGTGAAGTGAAGTGATAGCCGCGAGCCGTAGCAGGTATGTGTTCAATCAGATAGAGATAAGCTGCGTTCTCGTTCGTCCTGTTTGTAACGGTGACCGATTAGATTGACCAGCAAAAAAGACAATAGTGTCTTTTTTGCTGGTCAATCTAATATAAATCAAAAATCATAGGGAAGTGATAGCCGAGTGCCGTAGCAGGTACTGAATCTGTTCAATCTGAGATAAGCTTCGAAACTCCTGGGCGCTCTTTGTAAGGGTGACCGATTGGATTGGCCAGCAGAAAAGACTCTGTTCCCTGCTGTAAAATCACTTCCCGGTGGTTCGGAACCCACCTAAAACTGTAGGTCCAACTCATCAATCATTATCATCCTACTCATTACCCACGCACAGGTCTCAGACCTATGTGGGCTTCATCCTCAACTCCTAGAATATTATATTCAAACAATAAATGTGAATCATCAATGCACAAACCATAATGCTCACAGCACAATCTGAACCTCCTGAACAGTTACATTAAAAAATACAAAAATGATGTAAACATCTCTAAGCAACAATTATTTCACATTCAAAAAAACTCATTAACAGTACAATAAGGATCAATTACAAGCTAATTTAATAACCTGGTCTTAAATTTCTTTCCTGTTTCCATAATTAGATCTGTTGATAATTTATTGTACATTTTAATACCAAGTGTGTCATAACTTTTAGCTGTTTTAGATAGTCTTTGATAGGGAATACCAATCCTCTTACAATTCCTTGTGTTATAGCTATGAGTATCAAGTCTTAATTTTAAATTGGATGAGTTCCTTTTAACATGCAATAATACTGTGCATAAGTAAAAATTCACTATTGTCATTATTTTAAGCTCAACAAAAAGAGTCTTAGCATGTGCTAAAATATCCTGACCACCTTTTTTTGCAATAATAAAATTCTTCCTGTATATCTACTATTACCCCACAGTAGTTTACCATATGTAGCAATATGCTTTATTGGGCATTACGTTTAAATATCTTATTAGGCTGAATTTCCATTTCAGGATAATTGAATGTCTTTCATTCATTCACTAGCCTTTTTGGCTAGTTAGGCCAATTCGATCCAATGAGGTAAATGAGGAATACCTCAGTACTCACACACTGTTCTCAGACTAATGTGGGGATTGAAGTTCGGTATTAGACCACCAAAACAATCCAATAAAATTTCGATGTCATTATTTTTAACAATAATTAAATATATATAAATCAGATAGTCAGAGTAATCGATGTGAGTAATTTCTGTAGCAAACCAAAAGCCAATTATAATGTAACTTTAATATCGATTATCGCTATCAATTTTTTCATTAGATTGTTTTGTCGAACAAATGACAAAATTGAAAAAAATTCTTTTGTTGAACAAAGCAATCTAATTAAAATTTATTTTATCAAAATAATCGACACTTGTACCAAACCCAATGGCAAACATAACCTTACCTCCATATCGACTATCGCTAAATCAAGTTTTTCATTCGATTGTTTTAGTGGCCGCTTATGAAACTGCATCCAATTTGGGCTTCAACAGAAAAAAAAGAAGTCAGAACCAAATTTTACAACTAGTTTGGGAAGTATTTTACCCTATTTAAACTCAAATTATTCAGCATTTCAAAAATACAGTACAATGGTTTCTTTTTCGGACTGTGATAGTGTTTGTTTGAAATGAAAAAAAAAGAATACTCTTTTGCCCGGTTTCTGAGTTGTTCATTAAGTTTAATGGATCATTAACCCATTGCTCCAGCATTGAGTTAATGGTCCATTAAGTTAATGAACAACTCAGAAACCGGGCATTTATCTGCAAAATACTTGTGAATTATTGTGCTTTAAGGTGAAACAGCGACCTAACCTAAGATTTGGAACCTACTTTAAAATTTTGTGAAAAGCAGTTTTGGGCAATAGCCTGTTGTATTCGCATTTATTGTATGCTAGTTGAATAAATAAATAAGTTGAGTTAAATAAATAAATAAATACAGCATCGTGCAAAAGTCTTGATGTGGTTGGGCTCTAGATGTACATTGAATGCTTGTCTTGTGTGCGTGTTAACTCACTCAGGATGTCAGGAGTCACCGAAAGATTCAAACTAAATAGAGCATTCATGAAATATTTAACCAGCTTCCTGGAAGTTACACCATCGCTCTCTCTCACTCGCTCTCGCTTTCTCTCACATTGTTTCTTCTTCTCCAATTCCCTCCAATGTCGTGCACGCTTCTTTGGTCTCTCCTGGTGCTGTGCTCACTTTGTCTCCTTGTTTTGCTTCTTACCTCCACCACAACTTCCATTATTTATGAGGTACTATGTCGGAGTTCCGTTCCTTCTCTTCAGGAACTAGCTCTTGCTCTTAACAAATAAATAGACAGCTATCTTAAGAGCAGGCTTTTCCCATTTCTCTCTACGTCAGCAGAAGCGCGAAGGAGTGATTGAGGCAAGCTCTTGTCGCCACTACGCAGAGACAATCATTCTACGCACTTCTGCATAATTCAAATGAACATGGGTGTTTTCATCCTTTCTTCAATGTGTATTTACAATCTGTTTTCCCTTATCACCGTGGAATTTCTGTTGGAAAAATCGGTTAGGGCGTTATCTCTAACTGACTACTGCGGTCAGGGTTCGTTATTTTTAAAAAAGCCTCATAATTTGGTTAATATTTCGATTAATTTTTTCAAAAATTAATTCATTTTTTTTAAATCGATACATTTTTTCAAAAATCAAAATAAACGTTATAATTTTAAATAGGGTTTTAATTAATTTGATCCATAAATTGATGCTAATCAGCTGTGCGTGGGTAATGAATTGGATGATAGTGATTAATGAGTTGAACCTACAGTCTTAGGTAGGTTTGGAACCACCGGGAAGTGATTTAATCCAAAGATAAGAGTCTATTTTACTGGCAAATCCAGACGGTCACTCTTACAAAGAGGGCCTAAGAGTTCGTAGCTTATATCTGATTGAACAGGTACCTGCTACGGCTCACGGCTATCAGTTCCTTTTATCGTGGCATATTTTGTGAAATCATCTATTCATTCATCTCATTTCACTTATGTTCAGTTTATTCTAACCCACCTGTAGCTTCACCTCTCATAACATCATTATATCATCATTCACCTCAATATCTATGCAAAAGTCTAATAATCAGGTGAGTAACATCAGTAACAATTTTGATTTGTACGAATTTGATCTAATAAATGAGAAACCATAGATGGATGGCTTTCTCCTACCTTTTTCTCCTTTACAGCACACTTCACCATGGAGCCATTTTTTTTTTGGTAGTTTGTTTTTGTTTAGTTTTGCAATTTTCATCTTTTTTAATAGTTTGATGTAGGGCAGCTAGGCGGGGACAGCCGGGGCTTTCCCTCGGCCCCCTAAGACCCCTAATGGGGTCCTGCAAAGCTATCAAACTTGCAAAAAGAGGTTATACACTTGGAAAAAGGAAGCTCCCTGCCTGGGGCCATAATAAATCTAGCCAAAGGCCTGGCTATGTGAGAGTGAGGTAAATAACGTGTTGATTAATTGTATCGTCTTATGCATTTCTCTGTTCCACTAAACGTCTCCCTGTGTGAAGGCCAAGACTTCACCTCTTTGTGTAATTCATCTCTCAGATCCAAGCTCCATTTTTCAACAATCACATCATTTATTTCTGCTGTACAGTACCTTAAAATATATATTTGTTGTATTTATAATATTTTCTATTCAGACTATTCAACCATTATGTTCACTTTTCAAAAATCACTGTACATCACTTGAACTATGGGATCTGAGAGTTTCTAATATTAATAATACTTTTATCATTCATGTGCATTGTAAATATACACAAATAAAGCCATCTGAATCTGAATCTGTGTCACGTGATCTTGTCTGTGCTTCTATTTGCGCTGAGTCTAATGCCGAATAGGTGGTAAAGTCGATTCTAATGAGTGTTTTTAGTTGTATTAGGTGGTTCTGTCTTATCACCAATAAATAATTAGTTTTTAAATTAATAAATATAAATATTTAAGTATCAGAAATCATAAAAATGAACGCAAAAAATACTTAAAACAGGAACTTATTGATATTGACAACTTCTGTGCTAAAAATAAGTCTCGCGAATTCTATCAAATGTTTAAAAAGAAGATGACACACTATATTTCGCTCAGTTTATGTTTTCAGAATAAGTTCGGTAAGATTGCATTAAATAACAGAGGAAATTGCCAAATACTTGCAGATTATTTTAAGGACCTTCTAAACTGTGAGGAACCTACAGAAAGGTTGAAGTTTACCAAAACCAATCATGGCAAACCACATTCAAGGCCACCAAATGCTGAAGAAATAGAAACGATTATTATAAAGCTCAGGAACAACAAGGCAGCTGGTAGTGACTCTATTACTGTTGAATGCTTCAAGAGCAATCCCAAGAAAATATCAAAACTGTTGGTACCTATTTTTGAAAAGATATGGAGGCAAGAAAAAATTCCAGAAGAATGGCGTGAAGCCTTATTCATCCCCTTCACAAGAAAGGTAATAAAAAAGATGTCAATAATTATCGTGGTATATCCCTACTTCAGACAGTATACAAGATTCTCTCATGTTGGCTGTTACAAATTATTGAAACTTCAATAGATGAAAAAATAGGAGAATATCAGGGAGGATTTCGAAGAGGGAGATCATGTGCTGATCAAATTTTTGGGCTGAAACAATTGATATTGATTAAAAATTTGAAAGGTAAAGAGTACATAACAGTATTTGTAGATTTTAAAAAAGCATACGATTCTATTGATAGGGCAACTGTCTTCTGCGTCCTTGAAGAAAATGAGATTGATGAGAAGACTATCAACATAATACGTGAAACCCTCACTAACACCACCTCAAGAGTCAAGTTTTTGAGAGAAATTTCAGATAGCTTTGCGATAAATACTGGTCTGAGGCAAGGAGATGGACTTTCACCAATATTATTCAATTGTGTTCTTGATAAAATAATGAGAGAAACCATTAAGGAACTGGAAAACCAAAATTTCAAAGGCTTTGCCAGGTTAGGTACAAAAAAACATGGAATCAACGCAGATTGTTTTGCTTTTGCAGATGATATTGCTATAACTACAAATACAATAGAAGAGGCAAAGATCTACCTTTCAACTCTCAGTAAAATCGCTTCAAAGACAGGCTTACAGATATCTACAGAAAAAACTCAGTGGATGTCCAACATAAAGAAAAATATTACAACCCTTAATACTGACATCGGCAAGATTGGCAGAGTAAAGTCTTTCAAGTATCTAGGAGAAATTCTTCAAGAAAACGGCAGGGATAATAAGAGTATTTCAAGAAAGATTTCAATTGCAGAATCTGCTTACCACAAAACCAAAAATGTATACAATAAGAAGAACTTATCTTGGAACACCAAAGTGAAACATTACAACACTGTTGTAAAATCAGGAATTCTTTATGGGAGTGAAAATTTAATTTTGAATGTAAAATTTAAAATAAATGAAATTACTAAAATTGAAAAAAGAATTCTTCGAAAGATCTATGGACCAAAACTTACACAAGATGGATACCGCCTTAAAAGTTCTGAAGAAATCTACAAAAACATGAATCCCATCTACTCAGAAATCAAGAAAAGAAGACTGAAATTCTATGGACATCTCTATAGAATGGACCCCTCCCGACTTACACACAAGATTTTCAAATATTTTGATTCAAAGAAAAATAATCCATGGTTTGATGGCTGTCACAAGGACCTTAGAACGTTCAACATACCGTTTGAAGAAATTCAGAATAGGAACTGCTTCAGACTCAAGATTGATACTTCACGAGAGTTTTTGGGGGAGTTGAGAACAAGAAGAACAATGAACTTGTCTGAACAAGAACGGAAAAGACGGGGACAAGTGCTGCGAGATTATCATCAAAGATTAAAAATGTCTAAATTGTTAAATCGCGATCCTAAGTGACCAATCACGAAAATAAAAATAAATATATAAATATAAATATTGTTAAAATAATTATGTAACCAATAATATATTTAGACACCTTGCTCAATGTTGTATCAAGTTGAAGAAATGTGCATGATAGTGAATTTCTAAGGTGAATTCAGGCTTTGCAGCATAATTGTCTCCCAAAATTACGGCAGAGTCCTAAATTGAGAAACTATTTTGTATGAAATGACTGTCTGCACTGATGCTGTCACATACTGTCCGGCAAACAGATAGACGACCGGCCATTATGGTGGATCCCAGAGGCCCCCTAAAATCCCTCTCAACCCCTCATTTTCAGCCCCCCCCCCACACCCTGTTGAGTTCAACACATGTCGGAAGAGCGCTTTTAATTACGCCGCCCGTCTGTTCGACGTCTGACCCAATTAATTATGCAATGCCTCATGCTTCGATGCTTGTTCAATTGATATCATAAGCCACCGACATCAATCTATAATAGGGCTGTAGTGTGACGTCTTTGACCAGTCAGTGAATAATGGAGTGATATATTCACTCGTCACTCTCGTCTGTATTGTTTTATAAAAGATGATTATGCAATTTATATAATTCCGGAAGACCTTTTGATTCATCGAACTCAGAATAGGATTGTTAATGAATGGATGTGCTGTATCTTCTTTCAAGATTCAACTTTTCTCGAATAGCATTGACTTCATCTCTTCTATAATTGGCCTTCACTCTGATTTTTATGATTTGGTGTCTATAAAAAATGCATTTATCTATTGTTTGTTACTAGTAAAAAACTACTATCTTACTAAAAAAAAATAGCTTACAATAATAATCACATAATAATCAAACACACACTATTCTCCGGATTCTCCGAAACTTTGGATAGGATATTATTATCCTATCTAAATGCAATTTTCCTATTTAAATTATTATTTTATGAGTAATTTTGGAAATATTTTCTGAATGTAAGAAGGGATGTAAAAATGGACAAAAAATAGTAAATAGTGTGTAATTTCCTAATTATCAAAAATCAAATTTACAGAAAATACAATAAACCTAGAATAATGACTCCCACCATAGCGAGAAAGTTTTACTTTTGCTGGTGGTGCCTTTGTAATTTATGTCATGTGAACTTGATTATGTTTATCTACAAGCTTTGCTTTGTATGTTTATTTTTGTTTTTTGGCAATAAATTTCAATTTCAAAATTTAAAAAAAATAATCAAACACACACTTGTAAAAATTTTTTTTAAATTTTTAATTAAATTTATTTGAAAATAATATTGTAGGAGTTCTAGAGGAACAGAAATTTATGGAGTACCAGCATGACATTTAAATGGGGAATAGAAACTTTGGATAGGGTATTTCATGAGTCAAAGTAATTTTGGAAATATTTTCTAAATGTAAGAAGGGATGTAAAAATGGACAAAAAGTACGTAGAAATGGTGTGTAATTTTAGAAATACCGGAGAAAAATTTAGGAGTTGTATTAGGAGAGAAAAAATAAGTAGATGTATTTTGCGAGACTAAGCTCCGTGTCCCTGACGGCTGAAGAGGAGAGACGAAGAATACTATACTGGGCAGCGCGGACGCACGCACAGAGACGCACAGTTGCATAGCTTTTGCGATGACGTAGTGCATTCCTCCGAGGGACACTCGCGGGTCTCGCACTGTAGAAGTTTGTAATTTTGGAAATACCGAAGGAAAATGTGGTAGTTTTGAATGGAAGGGAGGAAACAAGGATAGGAAGAAATAGGTGGATAGCTGTCCTGTCACAATGGCAGAACACCAATGATGCTGGAACAAACTGTAAATTAATTATAATCAGATTAAAATCACAGGAGTGCGTGACGAATGCAGCAGCATTCCTGACGACAAAACACTTTGAAATTCAGTTCTACTAGACACATTTGAAGAATTAAAATTACCAGATCATCAAACACAAATTTCGAATTTAAGTTGCAATTCTCAATATGAGTGTTGCAATATCCGTGCCAGATCTTGAACCATTTGAGCTCAGTACTTTGTTTTTATTTTGTCGTTCATTATCAATCAGTTTTTTAGCTGTTGTAAATTTCATAAGCAACCTAAATTCAAATTATGGAGCAGCCACAATTATTATTTTTATTAACTAAATAGGGTTTTCATATTATAATAATATCTACAATTTTTAGTGATTGCTATTGCGATCGATTTGTACTTTTTATATCCATTGATATGTCTCTTAGAAAAGAGATAGCCGAGTGCCGTAGCAGGTATCTGTTCAATCAGAGATAAGCAACGAAACTCCTGGGCCATCTTTGTAAGGGATTGGCCAGCAAAAAATACTCTGTTCTCTGCTGTAAAATCAATTCCCGGTGGTTCGGAACGCACCTAAAACTGTAGATCCAACTCATCAATCACCATCATCCAATTCATTACCCACGCACAGGTCTCAGACCTATGTGGACCAACAAAAAAATTACCAAATTCTTGTAAATTTGTATTATGAATAAATTTGAAAAAAATCAAATTATTAAATGAATCACGTATAAAAATCACGTATAAATCACGTATAAATTATATTACTGTTATATAATTATCACTGTTATATTATTGTATCACAGTTAAATTATATATGAATTTGATTCTCCTAATAAATAAACTTTTTTCCCATAAAATGTCATAACCATTTAGGAAATCATTCATAAAAATCTTAACTGGAGCATATTCAGACTCAACATGATTCATGGTATCAATATGGAAATATAGAAAGATATTTACTTTTTTCTATGTGCGCCATAGCATTTAGCCTATATTTATTTATTTCAAATACATGCATGATGTGCATTCAATACGGAAAATTTGAACTTTTTAACCAAGCTTTCAATAAGAAATGGAGAAAATTAGATTGAGTTTTAAGGCTACAGAATCGTCTTCAACACTCAACCCTTTTCTCTGCCATTCAGCTTTCTTCTCTACTATTCAACCTTGAATAAACACCACTTTACATTATTAGAATATTGTTTACTTCCTAGTGGTTTACAATAAAATGATCAGGTCCAACATTTTCCACCCTGAATCTGGAAAAAACAGCGCTAGTCTGATTACCGGAAAGGTAGAGGTATAGCTGGTCAACTGTTTACAAAAAGAACAAATAGGACAGTATGTTATCCTCTTCTGTGCATCTGCAGACCTTCCTTTTTCCCAGCAATAAATAACTCGTCCCGGGTAAATAGGGCCTTAAGCCTCTGCGAAGGGTCACCTCTGTTTTCCGACAAACCCCTGAATCTGTTTCAGTTTCACGTTCCAAACTGTACTACTGCATTCGTTTACTTAGTCTACCTTGCTTTGTCTGCGTTTGTAGAATTGTGGAAAGGGTAAGCGGAAATAAATGGTGCTCAAAGAGAGAGCGGAAGTTGTACCTGTAGTTGTATTTCAGAGCTTTCTTAACACGCTGTAGAAGCTTCACTGAGATCTCTGTTTGTCGAGGAAAATAGGATAGCTTTGTTGCAAAAAAGCTTACTTGAGCTGCAGGGAAAATCAAGTTATACTGCATAAAAATGATTCCTCTTCTACCTCGAAAATAATGTAAGATCAAAGTAAAAGGTTTTCATAGTGGCAAGATGCAAAATATTAATCATTTTACACAAGTTTTCATTATTTAAATCTTCTTTTATGATTTGATCTGACTCTTGAAGATTGCAACTTTTTATTTAATGGAGGTTTTAGTCATAATTTTTTTCGAAGTTTCTTGCATTGAATATTTTTAGGGCTATGAAATGTATCTATTACTGTGAGGAAATTGTTTTTTGTGAAATATAGAGGTTCAAAGTTGAAATTTTTCAGGTTTTGGGGGCAGTTGACCTCTCCTATGAGTGATTTTAAACTTTTGATAAATTTTCTGTAACTGAAAGACACCTTGAGGCATAAAATTATGTATTTTTTACTCCAATCAAGCAATTAGTTTTTGAAAATACATTTTTTAAATCTGTAAAAAATTTCAATTCATAGAATGTTTTGAAAAAAACTATTTGTTAGCTTGAAATAAAAAATTCATTTTATTCCTCAAGGTGTCTTAGTTTTGGGAAATTTATTAAAAGTTTAAAATCACTCATAGGTGAGATCAATTGCCTCAAAAACCGAAACATTTCTACTTTGAATCCCCATATTTCACAAAATAATTGAAGAGAAAGATTTTTCCTCACAGCAATACATAAAATTTCAAAGCCATAATAATTATGACCAAAAACCCTGCGCACATCCTCAACTTCTATAACTTCATCTTGAAGATTGCAACTTTTTACTCAACTTCTAAGCTATTAATATCTTGTTTGCAAATACTAATATTACTACGGGTGGCGTCTCTTCAAATTCACAGACGTAAAATTTGAATAGACCAAACAGACGCCACCGGTAACAATTACCGGTTACCGGTAAAGCTCCCATGAACCCATTATTTCTCACTTCCGTCCCGATAAACAAAAGGAAGACAGTATAATAATGGAGAATTTGGATTATTTAATTATTAAACCCTTGAGATCTCAGAAGCAGTTAACTACCCATCGCACACTAACAACTTCAAATCTATGTGCCAATTGTATTCTTCCAATACCTTTCTCAGCTACAACCTTTATCATCCATAGTGAATTTCGTCTGGTCTTTTCCTTGAAAAGTTTACCCATGTCTTAGCTAGAGTGTCAACAAATCAGAGACAAGCGCTTCAACTTCATGAGGTGGTAGAGTAGCAGAACTATTGCTACTCACCTTCCCTTGTTTATTATTTTTTTAATGGAATATTCAAGGGAATATTCCCTTGAATATTCCATTAAATTCTAGTGAGAAGTTGGACAATCGTACGTTATTTGTGGAATAACACGAATATCTGAAAGGCTATACTAATTCAATTTTTTCCCCTTTGATAGGAAGCTTTTCTGTGTATATTATCAAGCAAATCACTAATTCAAGTCGTTTCCATTTGAAAAGAAGCTTTCCTATATTTTATCAAGCCAATCATAATTCAGAAAGCAGCCCGGTCGTAATGTCCGTAACGTTTGCTCTTTTCATTGTGAATGGTGCACAGATTAGCCAGCAGTGGCAGATGACGTTGTTGTGCTTGAGGTACTGTAGACCCCGCCCAGACGCTAGGGTACCGTAGACCCCGCCCAGACGCTCCCCGGGGATGAGAAAGGCATCGGTTTAACGGTTCGTTAGGCGCCGACCGTGATAAGAGGTTTAGGACATCTGAAAGCGAGTGAACTCTCGCACGCCCGCGTTCGCGCACATGCCAGATAACGTCTCTTGGTATTCCCGAACCGTAGAACAAGTCTTCAAGAAAGTGGTGTGGGGGGGTCGCGAAAATCACGTGCTGGGAGGAGGAGGAGGAAGGTGTCTCCCAAGAGGCAAAGGGGTGAATTATTCTTGGCTGTCGTACGGAATGATAATAAAGAAGGCTGGAAACTGGAGGAGAGAGCGTGAATCGAATCTTGGAGTTGCTGGTGTGACACCTCTCCAGTAAATTATTGATGAACAATTAGGCGACGCGGTTGACATAATAAACAATGTGCATGTAGTTCTAGTAGTCGCTGTTTCGTTTTAGATGTAGATTTCGTCATCATTGGCCTAATCTATGATATTCTTGATTGTCTTCAGAAATTTTATACATCTTGAACATTATGAATTGTCATCAAAAGCAATCTGTATGTAAGTCTAGTAGTCGCTGTTTCGTTTTAGATGTAGATTTCGTCATCATTGACCTAATCTATGATCTACTTGATGTTTTCAGGAATTTTGTACATCTTGAATATTATGAATAGATGAAGTTACTGTCTCAGTGATGGCCATATCTCACGAGATGCACAGCTTTCGGATGTCTCCCAGAATGATTTTTCTGAGGATGCAGCCCACATACATCTGAGATCTGTGCGTGGGTAATGAGTTGGATGATGGTGATTGATGGGTTGGACTTAACAGTTCTAGGTGGGTTCCGAACCACTGGGAAGTTATTTTGCAGCTGATAACAGAGAATTTGCTTTCTAATTGAATAATTTTTGGTCGTTTCTTCTATTCTGATTTGGCAATGTTGTCCATTATTTATTTTATTTATGTATTCGTTTATTACAAGAAACACTATCAAGAAAAGATAAAACAGTCACAGCCCACTTTCTTCACTAATTTTCAACTAAAAAATACAAATTTCAAGTTATATCCAAGTTCAACTAGAAATTTCACTTTGAAATACAATTACTATTTTTTTCCAAAACAAGAATATTAATTTAAAAGTTTGCTTTAAAAACGAAGCACTAAAACAGTTTTAATAGTCCACCCCCTGAAAAAGTTTATAAATTATACGAAACGTTGACAATGTGTTGAAATTTTATTGAAAAATTCAACATGTTTTGATTGATTCAAAATTGTATGAAACCTCAAAAATTCGCCATTGTGTTTACATCAAGACACTGCTCCATAATTTGAACACACTTATGTTGTCAGCAGTGATGGTGAATGCTGAGTTTTGGGAAACCAGTATTGAACATTTCTGGACACGGAAACGAACCACTAATGTTGTCAAGCTGGAAATGAGTCAGTCGTATCGACATCAGAGTGTTCACCAAATTATGCTTCATTTTTTTGTTATTTGTTATTTGGTATATTCTACTCAAAATTTGGTGCAAAAGAAATTTCAAAAAGAAATGGATATAAAATACCATGAGTGAATGACTGGAGCTTTAAACAGTTTCTCTGTTTTTGTAGTTTACGATAATAATGCAAATGATTAATTGAGGGGATTGAAAACTTATAATATTTATTTATACAATTTACATATTTTATTTTCTATCAAGGTGTTAACAAGACTCCTAAGTTGGAATCTCAAATTTTTAGTGTGAATTTCCTAGGAATGATCTGCTATTGCGTATACTGTATCGTTGACACATGCGCTCGATGTTTTCTATTGAAAATGCCATCAAAATTTTGTATTTGTATGTAAATTCATGTACATACTTCACATCTTTAGATCTTTGGACCCGAATGTAACTGACCAGTGAGACACAACTTAGCAGACAACAATCATAAAATGTGATGATTCTAAATGATCAACTCCTGTTCACCTCACATACTCTGTTTATACAATTCCAAATCACCTGCCTTCTCATCCACTCATTACCCCCACCTCACTCATTACACAATTTTCAAAACTTGCTTCAGTAGACTCCAACTGTGTCTGAGGAAGCATTACAACAATAATAATAATAATAATAAGCGTATGGCTTTGAATGGTGGGGAGACCCTTACGGGTAGTTCCACATCGCCGTTTGAGCCATGTTACGGGGAACATGGTGGACCTACTATTTTAGGTGGGTTCCGAACCACCGGGTAAGTGATAATAAAGCTTGTAACATCAAGTCATTGAAGCACGGTCACCCATCCAAGCGCAGTCTTGAGCGGTCGTGACTGAACATCGCGATCACTTGAACACCACGCTCACCGCATGACCATTACAACAATGCAAAATAGCTATTAAACGAATAATTAAGTGTTAAATTTACTATGACTTTGTGTAATTACACTAGCTCATAGGTTGCATTTCCCTTCCACTACATATTCTGTCTTGAAGTATATCCGATCACAGATTACAGCACCTGCAGAAGGATAACATGTACCTGGTGATGCTGACAATCAACCATAGGTCCAGATCTGCTAATAATAGAGAAGGGGACTAGTTCAAATATTGTGATACCGTTGGGAGATCCGACGCTGGTACAATGTGGGCGGCATTTGGGAATTAAAGATGAGCATTTGGAGCACTGAGTTGGTTGGCAGTAAATTGGCTGGTTAAAGGGCAGTTTATGCGATTTGCTCTCGATATTGCCGTTCCAAGGTATGGTGTAAAGGTAGGGAGAATTAGCCCGAGGTCTACCTGGTTGAATTCGTAAGTTGTTCAAATTAAATATGAATTTCAATAGTTATAATTATAAACTTAGTAAATTGTGGCTGAATCTCAATTTGAAACCTATGCTTAATTAATCGTAATATGCTCTTCTTAAATTAATGACTGATGGAGTAATGGAATTTTTTTTGCAATATTATCTTCATTCTGTTCTGATAACATTCTGTTTTATTGTTTCGTTTTTAAAGTGAGCTAAATTAATATTCTTGCTTTGGAAATAAACAGTAATTGTATTTTAAAGTAAAATTTTTAGTTAGCAATTTTAAAGAAAGCAGTGCTTATCTTTGCTTGACTGTGGTTTTGTAATGAATGAATAAATGTATGAATAAAATAACTGTTGTAGAAAAACAACTACCACTGTTGTTTAGATGAAATGAAAAGATGTTATGAGTGATAGAAATAGATACATTTGTTAAAAATCGATTCTCTTTTGAATTTTTCATAAAAGCCAATATTCAGTGTTCAAAGTAAGACATCAATTCTGAATAGTTTTGAAAGAGTTTGAATATACTTGTTATTTGTATTCGGTTAATCTCAGGTATCCCTTTCGTATTAGCCAAAAAATGAATCATTTCAATCATATTTCGATGCGTTCTACTAATTGAATTATTAACTTTCGTTTGTAAATAATTGTTAACTCGAAAGTAGTCGAATTCTATAAATAAAGGTACAGTAGTGAGAGATACAGAAGTGAAAGAAATGTAAAGAAATGTGTTGTGAGGTTATAAATGGTGTTGGCGATGTGAGGAATAAATGTGATGAACAATATTAGAATAATTATCAATGTTAATAGTAGAATAAATATTGGTATATAGCATTTACATGTAATAGAAATCGTATAATGGTCAAGTTGTATGAAGCAAATCGTAGATTTACAGTATTTTATCGGGATAAGAGCTTTTTTTATGTTTTATAAGCTTTATTATATCACTTACCCGGTGGTTGGGAGCCTACGTGAAAAGTTAGGTCCACCACGTCCCCCATAACATGGCTCAAACATCGAACTACGTAAGGGTTTCCCCACCAATAAAATCCGTACGCTTGTTAGATTAGATGATTATTATTATTTTTTTTATCGAGATTTCCAGAGTTCAACTAGCATTAGGACTGAACATTCTTTTTTATTTCACTCAATAATTATAAGAGTAATCAACGTCCAAATCGAACCATTTTCAAGAAATGAAAAGAGATGCAGGAATATAGCATATCCGAAATATCATCTGTTGATCAACTGCTAGTATTTGATCAGTGGGTAGGCCACTTCATAAAATTGATCACTTCACTCTTGTGATGATAATGATGATATATCACAAATATAGGCTACAAGCTTTTTGAAGCAACATTTACATTCTCTCATGTATACAGAATTTGGTTCTTTTTTGAAGTGGAAACATTTTTTGATCTCTAAATGCTCGGGAAACGAGTTTACATGGACGACAAAATGATTTGATTCGATTTCGTGAAACGATCTGATGTTGTGCTTTTTGTGAGGTGACTTCTCTTGCAAGAATATTTTGAGTGAAGCTTCTGGTGGCCCATTTTACTGCTGCTGAGGCCCGTTCGTTCGTTCGTTCGCTCGCTCTTGTTTTCCGGAATCGATTCAATTTCCGATGCGAACAGCTTTTCCATGAATATCTACATTGCTCCATGAATATATTGGGCAGGGGTAGGCTGGTGCGTGGGGGGGGGGGGGGGTATGGCGAACTGAACTGTAGTCACCTTTCAAATTTCACGTCAACTCACTCCTCATTTGTGGTTCGTTCGCTTCGACGATTGCCATTTGTTCATTTTTCTCTTCATAAACGAACTGTACCCCAACTTTCGCTCCATATCTCTCGCAAACTTGTTTCCGGGTCTGTTTGTAGTCGTAATAAATCGATTTTTCTACAAAAAAAAAATAGTTTTATTCGGAGGATGAAGCCCACATAGGCCTGAGACCTGTGCGTGGGTAATGATTTGGATGATAGTGATTGATGAGTTGGACCTACAGTTTTAGATGGGTTCCGAACCACCGGAAAAAAGTTAATTCGATGACTGATGTAAAGTAATTAATCTGAAAAACTTGGTGTGATTTTGATGGCAAAGTAATTACTCAATTACTCCATTATATAAATGACTCAATTAAATGATTCAATTGTCTAAAATATTCAGTTAAGTACTCAACTAATTTTTTCAGAGCTACAACATTGTTATTCTCTCCCCCAGTTAAATACTATTAAATTATAATGTAATTGGTGGCGTTTTTGGTTGAAACACCTATATTCTACCTCGACGGTCTCGGGTTGATTTCTCGGTCTAGAAATTTTTGTGTTATCATTATCATTGACCTCCTCACCTATGCACAAACCACGAGTCTATGTGGAAGTCATCCGCAATAAAAAAAGTGTATTTAATTAGTTCATTAATGTTAGTTAGAAATTATTAATACCACACTGATACCATAACTCTCATTCTAAACAATTTCTTCGAAATATTTATTTATTTATCATATAATTTCACATAAAACCACATATCAGAGCAATATTACTGTTCCAGTATTATAGTATATTTCGCACCTAGGGCCGAAAATGTGTGTTTGCCGGCTCGAGATCGCGGTTTTCAAGTTCGAGACGAAGTCGAGAACTTGAAGCGTTTGAGAGCCGGCAAAACATTTTTGCCCGTGTTGCGAACGCTATTTTTCGCCACACCACAAAAAAAAAACACAAAACAACAATGTTAAGTTGGAAATTTTGAAAGCGTAATTTTAAGGCTATGGTACTTGCAAGAATACAAGGAACGGCTATCACCTCTTTATCCAACCTACAGCGCTCTGGGTGGGCATTTTGTCAACTACTACAACTGTACGCCAAAAGGTTAGTTGGTTAGGTTTTTTGTTGTTATTCCTGTTCCTGATTCAAAACCTGCATAACAAACCAAAAACCTAACCAACTAACCTTTCTATACCATCAGTAATCTTTACCAACAGTTGCAGTAGTAGACAAAATTCCTAAAAACAAAAAACCTAACCAACCAAGAGAGGTTAGCAACAGTTGTAGTAGTTCACAAAATTCCCACCCAGAGCTCTGTAGGTTGAATAAAAAGGTTCTATTGTTTGATATCAAAACTACAAAATATTACATATTAAGTTATAAAAAGTGATCATTTTTGACATTTTAAATACTACGTACATATTAAATTATAAAAAATAAACATTTATTGATGGTTTAAATCTTTTTGTTTTACATAAAAGTTGGAAGGATTCATTTTTACAATCATGACTGCTGTATCCAGAGACACGATCAGCTGTCATTCAAGGTCATTTTCTTTTCCGCCCTAGGGCGGTAAACGTTTACAGACCTCGTCGGAAACCAAACACTTTCGGCCTCCATATGACGCACGAAAAACAGCTCATTACGTCCTAGTGTGGCGAAAAATATATTACGTTTGATGTTTTCCATGACGAAATACTTGAAGAACAATCTTATATCAAAATTGACACTGTATTTCTATTTAAGATATGATTTTCACTCACTTCCAGTATCTCTAGTATAAGTGAGTTAAAATCATATATTAAATAGAAATACAGTGTTAGTTTTGATATTAGATATCATGCTCTTAATTTTTATTCGTAGTTTATTTTATTTTGATCTAAAATGACTAAACTGTATGGCACGGAAAGTGTTAAGTTATGTAGCGTATCCTTCCTTTTTGTGTCCTGTTGTAGGCTACTGTTGTGAGTGTTGCCTATGTCCGCCTTGCAGCGTTTATACGAAGTAGCCATGACCTTGAAGGTAGTAGAGCATAGTGTAATGTGTACAGTTATTTTACTTGCATACTATTCTTTAACTTTTTATTATTGCTACGTTTTTCAAATTGTCCGACAATTGAAATGTGTAATGAGAACCTACTAAATGAATTCTCACTAATCTGGCTCATAGCTAATAAAATTTGCATCGTATTGAGATAGAGCTTTCAGCTGTAGAATTGCATCATTTAAAATATACGTATCTTTATTCAAATTGAAATACTTGTTAGTTACGTATTTTGTTGAAAAAAGTTGTTTTTCTTTCTGAAATACTGTGGGTTAAGTGGAAGAGGGGGCTATTGTTTTGCCTGAACTTCACCCACAGCACTTAAATGTAAAGTGCGTTTTTCAATGAAAGACAGTTATCTATCTATTCACATGACAATAATTTATTAGTATTTCAGAGATTCTTAAATATTCTTCAACTATTACAGTTTCATTAATTTGTATTTTATCTAATATGAAACAAAAACTGTGCTTATTTACAATGAACTTACTAGGAAGGTTTCAATCTTTTAAAACCCTCCTACAGTGCTAAATTCATTATAAATAAAAATATAATGAAAAAAAGTAACAAATACATTATTTAGTACAAATCATAATATTATTGAAACAACACTTACATGGACTTGTTTGTGAGTTAATGTGATGTAAGAGTTACTCTAACGGAGCCGAATAATTGTTGGATGAAATATGAACAGTTGTATTTTAGATAAAATTCAAATTCTAATGAAATTGCAATTGTTGAAGAATATTCCAAAATCTTTGTGATATTTTTATTGTCATTTTTAAATTCGTTTCCAACGTCTAAGCAGCAACTTTTTGTACAATGAAAAAACCCCAAAAATCCTTGAACATTCTCTTAACTTGTAGGAAAGAGATGCAGACCATACGAATGAACGAACTGCATTTTAGAACATGTAATTAAAAGTCACAGCTTGGAATTCTGCCTGTCGAATAATTTTTTGTAACTATCTAAATTATTAATAATTCCTTCACAAAACAAAAATACATACATTCAAAAGTCCCGCTGAACCTTTTAAATTTTCACAGCAGATGCCTGCTTACAAAAATTGAAATATTATAATTAGTAAAAAACAGCATTTCAAAATAAATCCTTTATTTTCTGCCAATTTTTAGAACCTATACTCTCATTGATGTCTTATTTTTCGAAACATTCAGTGAAGTAACTTGTTCGAATAGATTCGGAACTTACTTCGAAATTATTGTTGAAAACATAATGGAACTGAGTCTCGGAAACGAGACCACAAACTGTGTGAGAAATTTCAGCTGGGCAGCTGAGGTTGAACAAGAGCGGTCAAAAGAGCGAATTGCAGCGGTAGCCCTCTGATGTGCAGCGTTATAAAACACTGGCTGGAATTCGGAACGAGCTAGCAGAGCAGACCAAGGAATGTCAGCACGCTCAGCTCAAAACAGAGCCGTCCCGTCCCTTTACTCGGTAGTACTCGGGCCCGTCATCACCTGACCTGACAGCACAAAAGGTCCCACTTCACATCTCGAGTGTTACAAGAGCTTTCTTCACCGACTTCTTCGCCACCGACGCTGTTTTTTATTGTTCCTACAAGCCAACAACTCTCACTCTCCTGTCCTCAACAATCTGGCCATCCAGAAAATTTGCCAACTAACATTCATGAAGCCACCGCTAGATTTTTTTTGGAGGATGAAGCCCACATAGGTCTTAGACCTATGAGTTGTATGATGGTGATTGATGAGTTGGACCTACAGTTTTAGGTGGGTTCCGAACCACCGGGAAGTGATTCTACAGTTTTAGGTGTGTTCCGAACCACCGGGAAGTGATTTTACAGCAGAGAACAGTGTATTTTTTTCTGGCCAATCTAATCGGTCACCCTTACAAAGAGTGTCTAGGAGACCGCAGCTTATCTCTATCTGATTGAATAGATACCTGCTACGGCTCGCGGCTATCACTTCCCTCTGCTATCAATGTTTTCATGCTTTCCTACAAACGCAAGTGAGAGGAGAGATTGGGTTGTTACAGTTGAAGTAATTGAAGTTAAATTACTTTAATAATGATAAATTGAGATTATCATTGAAAAATAAGTTCCGGAAATATACGTTCCAGAATATTAAATGTAACTGGTGTTGATATTTTGAAATCTCTCCATGATTGAAACAAAACAGAAGTTGTCAAATTTCACTAAACTTTAATAATTTGAGTCACAGGACCATTTACTAACACATCTTCGAAGATGGGTTAGTAAAATACAAAACCATCGTCCTGTGACTTAAATTATTAAAGTTTAGTGAAATTTGACAACTTCTGTTTTGTTTCCTCTTCGAAGATGTATTAGTAAAACACAAAACAATGGTCCTGTGACTCAAATGATTAAAGTTCATTTGACAACTTCTGTTTTGTTTCATCTTCAAAGATGTGTTAGTAAAATACAAAACCATGGTCCTGTGACTCAAATTATCAAATTTTAGTGAAATTTGACAACTTCTGTTTTAAAATACAAAACCATGGTCCTGTGACTATGATAGGTTATTATTTATGATAGAGTTTATTTTTCATGTCAAGTACATATTCAAGTACTTTATCGAAAGCAGGTTAGGGCTTAGGTATGTGTACCGAGTTTGAAAACGAAGCGACAGACCTCACAGTCTAGAACACCTTTAATTAAGATTGTCCAGGAACGCTAATGATCGCATCAAGGAAGTAGAGAAGGAATAACGAATAGAAAGGAAAATGAAGAGAATGATGAAAAGAATAAACAACAAAAAGAGAAAGATGAAGAAGACGTAGGTGTTTGTGTAGATTCAGCCTTCTTCAATCTGCGGCGTAGAATTTACAATGAAGAAAGTAACTGCTAGAAGTGTTGGTTAATGGATTAATGATTTACAGTATTAAATATTGTCGACTACAACTAATTTTTTCATGAATTTCTTCTTTTATTTTCTTCATCGGATTTAAGTTGAGGTTCTTTGAAGGAAAATTGAAATTCATGAAGGCGAAGGAGGGAATTAATTTTTTTCCCTGCGATACATTTACAGTATTATGTGTTACGGTATTATGGCAAGTGATTGGTTAAGTGAATACTGCGCAATTACATCAATCCAACAATTCAATCGTAAAACTAATCGAATGCATCATTTCTAGGTGCAACACTAGAGGGAATAGTTGCAGCTTTTAGTGCATCTGTACGTAGTGCTAGCTAACCAGCCCAACTCATCGCTATTCCTTGGCTAGCCTACAGGCAATCCGATTAAGGTAATGCACACGGTGCGTGATGGAAACTTCCTGGGCCAACTAAAGGAAGGAAAGCTATCCTTTCCTATCCCATCTAGCCTACGTGAAAGCCGACCGGATGTGAAGATGGTTGTGTTGTGAGTGAGAATGGGTCTAGGTGTTGAGCAAAATTCACAGCTATTGGACCACGCCCTATCGATTCTCTAATGTTCAACGCTGTTCTGTTTTATTAATATCGTGCCCCGTCTGACCATACCATCAAATATCGACAGCATGTAACAAAAACAAAAACTGTTTTCGTTGTATTTTAATCAGTATGGCGAGCTGATTATCGCTGCCACCCCAATTTTCGTACATGTTAATTCGACCTAAAAGCTATCCAGCGCTAACTATAAAATGGCAATAATACGTTTATTACGACAGGAGAACCAATATAAACTTCAGCTTGGTTGCAATCCTGTAGGCTTGAGTTAGAGTCGTATCCTAACAATATCATGAAATTATCGTATAACTTTACACCATTTTTATGGCTCTCGTTTTGATGTTCCAGATTCAATATCAATTCGGTTTTGGAATCTTTCTCTTATCTTCGCTTTCCTCATTTCTTACTCATTCTTTCCTCATTTTCTTTGTCTGGCTCTCTTCGATTTCCATTATTTCACATGTATTTCAAGGCAAGAAGTTGCTTTAACATAGCAGTATTTTATTCCTCACATACAGTCTCAATATACAATTTTTAGAACTGTTGAAACATTAACTTTACTTCAAAGTTAACATTTCGTTAAGATTCTAGAAAATTGAAGTATCGCTTCAATAAACTAGATATTATTCAACTGCTCAACTTGTGTTATAATACAATTAATTTTACGATTAATGGTTGATTAAGCTGGTTGCATTAGAGTGCCAGCTGCGCCCTAACTCTACCCTCTTAGGGAAAAATAAAGGCAGTTATTTTATTCTATTCCTTTTATTTATTGATGGCAGACAAGTGTCTTGCATTCACAATTTCCAAGTGCCTTGTGTGGCCAAGAGAGCCATTAACTTTTCTTATCGCCGTATTGCCTGCTCATATACCTTTCAATATACTATTACTAATACAATTTTATAATTGTAACTTATGATTAATTTATTGTTCATGACCTACTTCTGAGGTCAATTGCATTCTTCTAATGTTTTACAATAAATAGAATAATTCATTTTGAGTAAATATGATTGTATAATAATATAATCATCCTAAAAGACTGGACAAAAATAGTAAGAGTAAGATATTCAATTAATCAATGCATCGCTTCTCTACCAATATTTTCCTACTTCTGTTTATGTAATCAAGTTAGTCACCTCTTCAGTTATATTCTCTTCTGGATTATTAAATTCAACTGTATATGAATAAATAAATACTGTATGTAAAAATATAGATCAGATAAACTATAGTATATAACTTAGACAACTGTATAATAGATTTTTTACCATTCACATTTTGAATAAGACGAAGTTGTCACAACCACATTTATTAAAAATACTGAGATACTAGTTTCGGATGTTACTCCATTAGCAATCTCAAACAACTTAAACTAAAATACAGAGTAGCTTAATATATACTAATATATATACTAAACATGGAATGATAGTCTATTATTGGCTGAGGGATTGTGGAATAAAGATGATTATGATTATAGGCTGACCTTCATTGACGTTTATCTATTGGCTGAAGGGCATAACAAGTCACGCCCTCTGGTGGGAGGAGCAACAAGCAAAAATAAGAATAAAAAAGAATTAAAAAACATGAACATCTAGAAAGTAACAAAGAAGAACAATACACAATTAAATTACATGGACACAAGTTCAAGGCTGAGGAAAATGTTGAATTTCTGCATTTGATTGGCAAAGGCAGACAATGAAACATTTTACAAACTTTGGAGATTCCAATACTAGTTTAAATTATCAATTTTATTTTAACCAATCTTGGTTTCATCATAATTCTGGCCTACATTTTAATAACGGCACTTTCGTGTCTGTCTCGGTTGTCCTTGACTGCATTTCAGCAAGCTTCAATTTTCTAATTTAAAAATAATTCGATTCTAGCCTAATAAATTCTTCTTTGTTACTTTCTAGATGTACTCAGTAGTGGTGTATAGAGACTTCAGCATATCCAATCACAAGCCTGCATTTCAAGGCCACCCCCCCCTTAGGCCACGCCCCCCTAGCCAATGGGAAAAGACCACGCCCCTGTAGGGGGGAGTTAGTCGTCCATTTTGTAAATTTTTGAGGCACGCCATTGGCTGCACATGTTGGAGTGGGGGTCCGTTTACCCCCCTCAAGCCCCCTTGGCCTGCCCCCCTTCAAGCCCCCCTGCCACTGTCCAAAGGAAAATGGCCGCGCGCCCACGGCCATGCGCCCACGGTCTTTTTCCTTTTTTTTAGGCTTTGCCCAAACCTGTACTGCATGAATTTTTCTTTTTTTTTTTCTAGGTATTTAGCAACTGACCCTGGGGCGCCGCCCCCGACCGCGGGCCCCCCGTCCGCGTTCTTGAGTCTCTTTTGTGAGAAGTGCTTGACCTTGCCTCTGAAGAGAGGCATACAATTCAGTTTGTTCTGAACATTTGAACAAAGCACACATGATGTCTCCTCTTATAGAAGAAGAAGATGAAACTTCAAAACCACAATTGGCTTGCATCAGTTCAACAGTAAATACACTTAAGTCAATTTGCATATGCTCACTTATAACCTATTGGACTACAATTCTAGTTTTACTCTATCTAAATTATTCTGTCTTAGTTCACCATCAACAAAATTGTAGCACACCGTTTCTACAAAATACTGTAAATCTAAATAATAGTATACAATTTCGAAAAGGAGTATTTAATTCAACTTACAATAAAAAGGAAGAAGATGTAAATAATTTACTTGACAGAGATAATAACGAATCAGATTGGTTTTCTAATCATCTGTTAGACATGGAGAAAACAAAGAATAAAACACTATTCTTTATTAATGCCTGTGTTCGATCAGGTTTAAATAATATACCAAAATCGTTTGATTATCAACTTGAAAGTTGGTATTCGACTTTACTCTCGCCTTACTCACACGTATGTAATTTTTACAATTCTTATCAAATTCTTAACAATTGTGCAAGTCAAACAGAAGAAGATGTGAAGAAGCTTATAGATAGAACAAAACATGTTTGCAGAATTATCTAGGTAGGTAGATCACATGTTTTACATTCGTTTAGTGTTCTAGAGATGGTCTAGACGAAAACATGACAAAGTTAGTTTGTCAAAACAGTAAAAGGACTGTTGTAAGTAGACAGAGGAAACAAGGGATTGTAGGCAGCGGATTATTATCTAGTTTAGCTGGTATTGCAAAAGGTCTTGTGAGTAAAACAGGAAGTGTAGCAAGTTCTATTTTGAATAAAGGTATTGATCTGCTCCCCATAGAACTGAATTTTCCAGGGTACGAATTCTGCGGACCAGGCACAAAGCTTAAAAAACGTTTAAAAAGAGGTGATTTAGGCATTAACAAACTTGACCAGGCTTGTAAGTTACATGACATAGCTTATGATAAATCTAGTGACAATTCTTCACGATCAAAAGCAGACAAAATTCTAGCTGAGACTGCTTGGTCGATTTTTAAAAATCCAGATACAGATTATAGTCAAAAGGTATTAGCCTATTTAGTTACATTAGCAATGAAAGGAAAGTCAGCAGTGGGATCAGGAATAAAAATTCCACATGTGCATAGAAGAAGAAGAAGAAGAAGGAGAAGGAAAGCCATACAAAAAACAAACAGTATTGCTAAAAGAAATAGTGATTATATTAGACGGGAAGCGATTAAACGATTAACACAACATGTAAATAATACTGGTAAAGGTTTCTATTTAAGACCTTACCCTATAACTTATGGTGGAGGAGGGGGAGGAGGACGGGTGTTGAACACATCATCTTCAACAGTACCACATGGTGCACATGGCTTATTAATGAAAGGTGGTAGAAGAAGAAGAAGAAAGACGCAAACAAAAGGAGGCACAAAGCGAAAGAAGACAAGGAAATAAACATGAATGATGTTAGTATTTTTAAAAATTTAAAACTTGATAAACCATTATCTGATTACGATCTTATAGTATGGTCACATTTATTGGAAATTCCACTCCGTGGTGTATATATGCTGGATTCGTTACCAAAAAGAATACATCGTAATGAAAATCTTATCATTAATTTGGACAGTCAATTTGGTGGACAAGGTGGCACTCATTGGGTTTGTTATAAAAAACAAAGTGAGAATGTATGGTACTTTGATTCAATTGGCAATCTCCAGCCACCCTTACAGTTGGTGAATTATTGGAACAAACACAAAGGGGTGAATATATTTTATAATGCTGATGAAATGCAAAAACCTGACACAATCATTTGCGGACATTTGTGTTTGCTGTTCTTAAGTGGACAGTTAGAGTAAACAGTTGAAAGTGAAGAGTGGTGTTAGTAGCAGCATGACTGTGATAACGTTGACTGGGTCAACCAGTGATTTACATGAACAATTGCCACAAATCATAGAGTTGGACAAAAATTATGAATATGAAATTGGGCTGGTTAATTTGTGGACTTATAATTCGATTCCAAATGTGATTGAAAATGAAAATTCAAAATTTCAGTACTCTAACCAAATTATCAATTTACCCACTGGCTCATATGAGATTGATTCAATTTCATCTATGATCAAAGAAAAATTAAATGTTACCGAAGATAATTTGAAAATACGTGGTAACAATAACACAATGGGAGTTGAAATCTTTTCCGATAAACCAATTGATTTAACTCATAATGATTCAATTGGATCAATATTAGGATTTGATCATGAGGTTTTAAGCTCAAATACTTGGCATTATTCTAAGCGTCCCGTTTCCATAACAAGAATTACAAGAATTGTGGTAAGTTGTAATTTAGCATGTGGAAGTTATAGTGATGGAAAAGAAAATCATACTATTTATGAGTTTCTTCCACGAGTTGCTCCTGGGTATCTAATTAATGAAACGCCAAGTCCAATTATTTATGTAGGTTTGAATACACATAGATTTCATAGCATTAATGTGAAAGTGACAGACCAGAACGGATCACTTATCGATTTCAGAGGAGACACATTGACAGTTAAATTGCATATACAAAAGAAGATATAACAATGGGATTCATCATATTCAATCCGCATCCAACTCACTATAGCTATGCTAAATGTGAGAAAGATAGATGCACAACTAAACAAAGGAAAAGGAGAGTAAAGAGACAAGTGAATAAACGGGTTAGTAGTGTTATGCACAGTGGTGCGATAACATCAAAAAGTGCAAGGATTCTAGAGAAATTAGGATTTCAAGTGAATTGGAATAATGTCATCGGCGGCAATAAGCGAGGTTTTAAACGTTGAGAAACAAATACATGTTTTCAACCAAATAAAGAGTTTTGAATTCCGTACACATCAGCCATATGCCAACCAAAGCTTTTCTAACTCGGATGAGATAAGAATTCCGATAAACTCGCAAGATAATTATACCCTACCTTGTAAATCGTTTCTACTTATTGAGGGAGAAGTTAAGTGTAGAAAGGTAGCGACTCAAAAGGATGAAAGTGGAAAAGATATAGGCGTGTGGCAGGATGCTGATTTAAAATTATGTTCTGGATGGCCTGCTTTTTTATTTGAGGAAGTAAAATTTGAGATTGCTGGAGTACCAATTTCGAAATCACGTCTTGTAGGGATCACTAGCACAATAAAAGGTTTACTTTTGAAAAACATATTCGATAAAAATATGTATCATTTAGCTGGTTTTGATAAAGACGGTTATACTTTGACTGATAACAAATTTACTGTTTGCGTACCATTGAAGTTGCTTCTACCTTTTTTCGAAGATTTTCAACAAGTAATATTGAATGTGAAACAAGAACTCGTTTTGTTAAGAGCATCGTCAGATGTAAATTGTATTGTGTCACAAAGCGGAACGAATATAAAAATAGATATTAAAAAGTTACAATGGAAAGTACCCTACATTGAACTTGAGGATCATGTTCGTCTCAGGTTTTTACGTCTACTCGATACTGATCATCCATTAAAACTTGCTTTCAGGAAGTGGGAAATTCACGAATATCCTGTTTTACCTACAACAAAAGTACATAGTTGGACTATAAAAACTGCATCGCATTCGGATGTACCAAGGTTTGTAGTTTTTACTTTTCAAACAGGAAGGAAATTGAATTTTAAAAAGTCAATGGCCGAATTCGATTTGAATAAGTTATATAGCTTTAGAGTATATTTGAATAATGAACATAAACCATATGACAGTATTTTGGGAAACAAACAATTAATGTATAGGATGTTTTTAGATTTTGCAGGAAGCTATAAAAATTCACCAATTAATTCGGAACATGGATGTGAAATTGATTATAAATCTTTTTGCGATAGCACTCCAATTTTGGTTATAGACACTAGCCACCAATCGTCAGTTTTAAAAAATTCAATTGATATTAGATTAGACTTTGAGTTTGAAGCTGATGTGCCGGCTTCAACTAGCGCATATTGTATTTTAATAAGTGATACTCTTGTAGAGTATACACCGCTAACATCAATGGTAAGAGAGATACAATAGTTTTTCCACCGCTAGAGCGCAGCATTATACTGTATATAAATTGAAGCAGATTGGTTTTATGTCAGTTGGTGAATAACCATGCTATCGAGCGGAACATCGTCATCTTGTGATTCTCTATCAACAATATTTGAGGATTTTCTGCCGGTGAAAGAAGACATGGGTGAAATTTGTTCTTCGAGACCTTCAAGGAAGAAGTTGTATAGCGACGCTGCAGTACAATGCAATCTGGATAAGGAGGAGGATGAGGAGGAGGAGGATAATTCTTTGTCTGTTGATATTTGCAGTGACTTGGAGGAGCAGGCGGAGGAGGAGAAGTTATCAAAGGAGGATTCAAACAACAAACATGTCAGGTTTGATGATTCATTTGCTGTAGTTGAATTTCATGGTTTCAAAGATGATTACAATCAGTTTATTGTGAAGGAATTTGCCATGATTGATCCAAAAAATACTTATGTAATTTTACATTTTAAACCACCATTTCCAAAATCAGACCTATCATGGAAAGCGTATCGTGACGTATGCTGGTTAGAATTTTACTATCACAAAATAAAGTGGGAATTTGGTAGTGTTGATTATTCTGACGATATAATAAGATCTTGTCTCAGAAATTATGATAGAATCTATACAAAAGGCAGAGAAAAAGTGGAGTTTTTAAAGAAGTTTCACGACAAAGTCGAATTAATACCGGATACTTTTGAAAGACCAGACTATAAAAAGTTTTCTTCTTGCTGGACTTTTGATGCTTGCAAGGTTCATAATAAGATTGCAGATGGTAGGTGTGCCCTATTCAGTGCTAGACACTATTTAACATCGCTACTGTGTAAAGCAGAAAAAGGGCTGGAACGGAAAATGGATTATTTGTGTGAGGGTGATAGGATGCGAAGTATGAAAACATGTAAGTTTTACACTAAAGATAATAAACGAAAGTATGCACGACAAGGTTTCTATTATAACGGAGAGGAAGTGGTTTGTGTATGGTGTGGATATCAATTGTACTTGCACAAGGCAAGAATCTGCAATCTAACAAGCGATGTTGCTAATCCAGTGAATTTTTCTGTTCTTTTACCACTCATATAAATACTTGAATGCGGACAGAAGTTAGTTAGTATGGTGTAGTAAGCCAACAGTGTTGCTATGGATCCGAGCAAATGGTTAAGTGCTGATAGTGAATTGGAATCAAAATTACAAAACTATATTGATTGGTTTGAAGTGTGTGAAGAGGCTATTGCAAAAACTAAAAGTGAAGGAGGTGATGTTAAATTTGCAAAACAATTAAAGGCGATTTTTCTAGATACTGTCGATATTAACGAAATAAGTGATTATCTACGTTATTACAGACCGTTGAAATTAAGCATTCATAAACTATTACAAATTGAAGATCAAGTGTTGCGCAATATGTGAAACAAAAGGTTATTGACTGTTCACAGACATGTTTTAACATGTCTGTCCTTGAAGTGAAAATCTTGTGGTGGGGATAGGAAGTATAAAAACTCCAGTCACAACCAGCTTCTTCATCATTCACTGCAACATGCAGCCGCATCAGGATATGCAAGCGTTCAGCTTGACTAGATTCAATAAGACATCAAGCGAAGTCGTGCCTATTGTTCAGATACGTGACTTGCTATCTGATTTTCCCTATCAAATTCAAAGAGCGAGATTAGCACGTACACAATTTGGAAAAAGAATTATTTTGCGATTATGTAAATTCAATAAACCGTCGGGAGCACAACCTTATTTCGATGTATATCTACCGGAAAGGTTTCTATCTGACTTGAACGAGCATACTTTGGACAGTTTTAATAATCAGAAGTATGTATTGAGGTGTATTCATCAGAAGGAAGGACCCTCGCAGATTCTTCTTGAAGATGCAGCAAATTAGTCCGCCACCACCAACGTAGAAGAAGAAGAAGAAGAAGAAAGTATAATAGGCCTGTTTCATAATTTTTGTGTGAAATGGGGAAGCACTTGAACGCTAACGCCTGCGCTTCTTACAACATAGATTAATTATCTTCTTGTCAGGTGGAAAGAGAAGCAAATAAGGTAAGTAAAGTATAGGCCTGTTTCATAGTTGAAAATACATTACTCATTTCTTTGCTAAACTATTATTAACATTATTCAATAATAGTCTAATTTAGAAGTGAGATAATCATGTTTTCAGTTTTAAAATGGGGAAAGCAATTTGCTAACGCCCGCAAATTCTTACGGCAAAAAGATGGAGCTAGCTAAACCTGATAGCAAACTATCAAGTTTAATTAAATTCATCCTCCCGTCGGGTGGAAAGAGAAGCATATATAATATTAGGTAAGTATTGTTTTCAATTCAGTATAAGCTTGTTAGAGCTACAGTACGCTGCTCTTTTGTGCAAGAGAACATAAACTTAATAATGAGTCAATGTTTCAGTTTTGATAAATTCAAGAAATTATCCAGATTGTTGATGGGTATTTCTTTTGACGAATTTACTGAACTAGCTAACGGTGTAAGATATTCGCAGTATTGTGTAGAGAACCGAATTAATAAGGATGATGATAAAGAGTCTACTGCTGTTAGCAGCGAACAGTGTAAGAAACATACCAGTTCAAAGTATTCTATTCTATCTGAACTATACGATTTGTTAGATATGATTATTGATGAACGTGCACATTTCCATTATGGTTGTAGTACCGATCATTCAATTACCGTAATTACTGATTGCGCACAATTATGGGAGGTAATTTTCGATCTGGCCGAGCGTAAATGTATTAGAAGGAACACTATTGTTTAGCTTGCAGTTACAAAATGTCTGTAGACAGGTTCAGACGTGTTTCACATGGTAAACATATTATTGATAGTGGAAAACAAATAGATGAACTCAAGAAAACAATTTTGACTAGATCAAATTTTGATAAAGAAAAAACAGCTTTAGTCTCAACTGACTATCTTCATTCAAGTTTGAAAATAATTATCGAAGAAGCAAAGGGGCAAAGAGAAAAACTGCTCAGTAAAGATGAATTCAATAAAGAGAAAAACGATAATTTACTGACTAGAACAGAATTCAAAAATGAGAGAGAAAAGCTGCTTAGTAAAGATGACTTCAATAAAGCTAAGAAAGATAATTTACTGAGTAGAACAGAGTTTAAAAATGAGAGAGAAAAACTGGTTAGCAAAGAAGATTTTAATAAAGAAAATTTACTGACTAGAACAGAGTTTGAAAATGAGAAAGAAAAATTAATTAGTAGAGAACAATTTAATAAAGAAAATTTACTGACTAGAACAGAATTTAGAAATGAAAAAGCCGGATTTGTCTCCTTTGAGAATCTTAACACAAGTATAAAAGTATTAGAAAGTCTTTTAATCGATTATGTACATAATAGTCAGGATTACAAGAACCATTTACATGCTATAATGTATCAATATGCATATCATTTGATAGGAAAGTGTCTAATAGCTATGAGAACTTTCAACTGGGAGGAATTGGAAAGTCGCGGACTTACACTAGAACATTGTCTTGACGAGTTTTTTCGTAGAATTAATATGTCAGAGCCAGAGGTTAAATATGATGCTAACCAGTTTCCAACACCAGAACAACAACGCTTGATAAATCGTTATAAGAACTACTCATAAAAGATTTTTATTTTTAAAATGATGCAATGAAATGATTAAACCTAGAACAAAATGAACTTTGCAATAATTGGAAAGAATGCTCCAAGTACTCTTTTTAGTCTGTCGGTATATAGTTCATTTTTTTAAAATACAGGTAGCGCCAAGTGCTGGGTTCATCTTCGAGTTTACTTCCAGCGTATGCTTATTACGCTCATTTAAATGCGGACTCTCTTGCTGGAACGTCATTAACTAGCAAACAATGGATCAATCGCATATGATGTATTATGAGTCGGTAAGGTTAAAATCATTTGTTAATTGGAAAAAGTTCGACTATCACCGACTGACACCAGAGAACTTAGCTAAACAAGGATTATACTATACTGGAGAGAATGATAAAGTCCGTTGTGCATTTTGCGGGATTCAAATTGAAGATTGGAAAATTACGGACGATCCGTTAGTTGATCATAAACGTTTTAGTTCAAATTGCAGATTATTGAATAATAAAACAGCGGATAATGTAACTATTGAAAATGAAAAAGAGCAGGATATGTACTCTTATGAACAACGATTAAAAACTTTTAAAGCGCCATATATTGCTAAAGCGTCATATTTTGCTCAAAATGGTTTTTTTCTACATAAAGACGGATATTTGCAATGCGTGTTTTGCAGAATAATTATTTGTGATGCTAAAGAAAAAGTTTTGCATGCTTCGTTTTGTCCGATGATCGAGAAACGACACAGTGCACTCTAAATTCACAAAGATTGTTTCCTTCGCATAAGGATAGGTTTGTGAGCATGTACAAACATGCACAAGAACTTTTTTTTTTTTTTTAAATTTTACTATAAATATGCGAGTAAGTGCTTGATTTTCGCCAGTTACTCAACGTTAGTTCACCAGTCACGCTGCATCCACAAAAGGTAAGTGGAATAAGCAAACACATTTTTAGTTCATTCATTTTTTCATTTTAAAAATTACAGCAGGCAAGATTGGTTATATATATATATATATATTGTTTTTAAGTTGACAGTTGCCCATGAAAGGAGAGTGTCATGGATCGAGTAGCAATTACAATCTTGAAATCTCTAATCATTACATTGGAGATTTGGTTAACTTTACTAATGATAATGCTGTTGACTGTTTCAAATTATGGACGGATAAGCCTTCTTCTACTAATTATCAGCGTTTGTGTGTGGTTAAAACAAAACAGACGATCACGAGGAGGAGTAGCAATAAAATTTCTAATATCGATAATCAATATTTTGCAGAGATTAATTGCTTTGACAGTAATGCTCATGATTGTTACATATGTTTTATGGATATCATTGATTATTATAACAATTTCGCATCAACCTCAGACAGATTACAGTTTTAATTGTTCAATGAAATTTGGAAACATGTACTCAATGGAGTTAGATAGCATCAGATGAAGTCGACGATTGAGAACAGGTTTTACCGCATCGTAAGAAACGTGATGAGAGAGAGAGAATGCAACATTCTCTTGTTGCAAGCTGCACCAGGAAACGTTTCAAGTACATCCTAACTTAATGCAAGCGAAAGTCGTTTCAAGAACGATTTTTAATTGCATTTGCCCATATTTAGAGCTTCTCTCGAGTCAACTTGGAAACAATTTATTTAACTCATGTACATTTTCAGGTCAAGTACAATTTTAAAAATTCACTTAACCATATTTGGCACACCCTTGAACCAACCAGGAAAAAATTTGTTTGTCTCACGTACATTTCGGGAAGACAAAGTCGATCATCCGGGTACTGCAATTTAGGAAGGGTTAACCAGGAAAAAATTTGTTTACTTCATGTTTGTGACGTACGTAAACGGGAAGGTTTAAAACAGGAGTTAATTTTATCTTGTCAAAAATTATTACATCTCAGTAAGACAATTATATTTCCGCAGTGGGATTATAAATACCCGCATGGGTATAAATAGAGGCATTTGGATTGTTAACTCCTACTGCACCACCATCACTACACCATTAAAGGTGAGATTTTGTTACTAGTAAATCATTGATATTTTTTTTTTTCATCTTGTTTATTGTTCAATTCTGCTTTTACTACATTGTTTTTTAAACATATCTGTTTCAGTTTACTTATAAAGCAACTGTACTAGACCTGTATCTCAACAACAACCATCACGTTGAGCTGAATATTGATATCACCTTCACTCCTATTCATTGTGTGCTTCTTCTTCTTCTTCACACCTCAACGACGCCACACCTGTTCATTGTGCGCACTTCGAGAGGTCATTCGGTTTCACAACTGACTTCATCCCACGATCACCAACATCGATCATCAATCAACCGCTGACGACAAATTAGCGGTGAGCTCTTGACATTGTAAAGCAATAACGTTTTTTTTTTTTTAAATATGGAATACGAACTAAAAAATACAAGTGCATTGAATAATAATGTATTGAAATTTCAATTTCAATTTCTAAATAGTGAATTAGATCTGGATTTGATGCTAGAAACATTAAAAGATACAATATTTGAGTTATTAAAACATAATGGATCACGTTTTGACAATAATATTCGTTGGTTTATGGCAGTTAATATAAAACTAGTGAAAATATCACCGTTAGCAGATGCTAATGAAATTAAAGAATTAAACATTGAAACCACAGCTACATTTCATAGTCGTGCTTATAATATAGTTAATATTTGTCAGAATGACGAATTGATTGATCAATATGAATTAGCATGTTCTAAATTACATGAAGGTCTTGATCGTTTTATAAAATTTGGCTCAGGATGGACTGTTCATCGAATATGTTCCTTGTATTTAAATATAGCTAGATATAATCCGATTTATGCTGGATGTAACAATAATTCTACATATATAAGTACACCAAAAGAAATACTTTCAAAAAAAGCTGTTATTAACATTGTTAATAATGATTTTAAATGCTTTTTATGGTGTATTTTAGCTTATTTACATTATAGACGTAGTAATCTAACTGTAGATTATTTAAAACAATATGAACACGAATTAAATACTAAAGGAATGAAATTCCCTGTTGGTTTACGTGATATTAGAAAATTCGAGATTTTGAACGAACGATTTAGCATTTGTGTTATTGCGTATGACGCAACACGTAAAAAGTTTTTCCCTTATCGTGTTTCTTTGTATAGGGAGCGCGAGCATAATATTACTCTTCTTCTTTTATTTAAAGATAGCTGTCCAAACAAATCCCATTTCACTTTAGTCAATACAACAAACAATAAGAATGGTCTATCTAGATTGTTGTCTGCTCTTACTAAACATAAAGGTGCTGTACACATCTGTCCTTATTGTTTTCACCGTTTTGTATCAAATAAAAGTTTAAATGTTGATGGACAAGAAAACTTAAAACGTCACATAGAATTATGTAAAACATTTGGTACACAGAAAACGCGTCTTCCGCAGCCAGGAAAAAATGTTATGAAGTTTACAAACTATTCGTATACGCTTAAATGTAAATATATAATTTATTGCGATTTTGAGTCATTTATTGTTCCATTACACAATGACGGTGGTGACAGTTCACAAAAAATAGGGAAATCTTTCACAGAAAAAACGTCAAAACATGTCCCTTGCAGCTATGCATATGTGGTGTTGAATGAAAATGGAGAATTTTACTTAGAGCCTCGTCTGTACAGAGCGCAAGTATTAGGTGAGAATATTATTAGTAAATTTCTTGAGGAAATAATTGAACTTGGTGATAAACTTTATGAGGATTTAATGGTTCAAGTTCCAATGTATTGTTTAAGTGAAAATGAGCAAAATGAATTTGATACAGCTGAAATTTGCTGTTTATGTAAAAATGTATTTAGCAAAGGTGAAATTAGGTGTAGACATCACAACCATTTTAATGGACGATTTATTGGAGCAACACATGTTAGTTGTAATTTAAATTGTAAAGCTCCATCATTTATACCTGTAGTATTCCATAATTGGAAAAATTATGATAGTCATTTTGTAATTCAGTCTTTAGCTTATAATAAAAGAAAGCTTAGCTGTATTGCCAGTTCAACAGAAAAATTTCTAACTATTTCAATAGGTCATATTAAATTTATCGATAGTTTGCAGTTTATGAACAGCTCGCTTGAAACTTTAGTTAAAAATCTAGCAGAATGTGATGAATATAAGACAAAATTCAAACGATTGTGTGCACATTTTAAAAATGAAAGTGAACAAAAATTATATTTACGAAAGGGCGTTTATTGCTATGACTACATGGATGGACCAACAAGATTTAATGAAACTGAACTTCCACCGATTAAAGCATTTTATAATAGTCTGACAGAAGAGGAACTAGATGAAAATGAGTACAGACATGCAAAAGAAGTATGGGAGACTTGTTCTATGAAAACAATGGCTGATTATCATGATAATTATTTGCTTCGTGATGTTCTTTGTCTTGCAGACGTTTTTGAAGATTTGAGATTGATTTTCTTCAATCAATATGGGTTGGATCCCGCTCAATTTATATTGCTCCCGCAATACTCGTTTCAAAGCATGTTATTTATGACTAAAATAGAACTGGAGCTGATAACAGATCCTTGTCAACATCTTTTTTTTGAATGTGCGATTCGCGGTGGTTATTCTTGTGTTTCACATCGTCATGCGGTTGCAAACAATCCATACATGGGTTCTGCGTATGATAAAGATAAACCTTGTTCTTACCTTGCCTATCTTGATGCTAATAACCTTTACGCATACTGTCTTAGTGATTATTTACCCTATAAAGACTTTTGTTGGTTAACACCATCTCAAATATCAGCATTAGATATTTTGAATGTTGCGGACGATGCAGCTACAGGATTCGTTTTAGAGGTTGATCTTGAATATCCTGCAGAACTGCATGAAGAACATAATGATTTCCCGTTAGCTCCCGTAAGAGAAAAACCACCGATAGAGCTATTTTCCAAATATCAACGCACAGAGAAACAAAATGTTACAGCTAAGCTGCTGACCACTTTGGGGGGAAAGAAGAATTATATCTTACACTATCGTAATTTGAAATTATACTTAAAATTGGGCATGAAATTGATTAAAATTCATCGTGTAGTGAGTTTTGCTCAATCTGCTTGGTTGAAGCAATACATCGAATTTAACACAATTTTACGACAAAAAGCTAAAAATAGCTTTGAATCACAGCTCTACAAATTTTGTAATAATAGTATATTCGGCAAGGCCTGTGAATCGGTGAGAAATCGTATTAACATGAAATTGGTGACAGACGAAAAAACCTTAGATAGGTTAGTTTCACGCCCAAATATTGAAAAATGGACTATTTTTAATCCGTTTGTAGTAGGTGTACAAATGAAGAAGTACAATGTGCTTTTAGATCGACCAATTTATATAGGGTTTGTAGTATTGGATTTAGCAAAGCTTGTCATGTATAATTTTCATTATAATACAATTTTGAAGATGTACCATTATTCTCAGGTTAAATTATGTCTTACAGACACGGATAGCTTCATCTACCATCTTAAAGTTTCGGATTTTTATCAGGACATGAAAAAGAACGCTCATTTATTTGATACTAGTGAATATCCAAAAGATCATAAGTGTTTTAGTTTACTGAATCATAAGAAATTGGGTTGTTTTAAGGATGAAATGAAATCACGAATAATGACGCGGTTCTGCGGACTTAGAGCAAAATTATATTCATTTGAGTTTCTCAATAACAAAGGTGAAGTACAGAATAAAAGTGTAGCTAAAGGTGTCACTAGGTATGTAATTAATAATAATTTGAGGTATAATATGTATTTAAAATGTCTATATGACCGCACCATACAGTACGACTCATCAAATCTAATTCGGTCTTATCTTCATAATGTTTATTCAATTCGCTGTGGCAAGATTTCATTATCCCCTCTGGATGATAAACGCTATATAATGGCTGATAAGGTGACGACGATGGCATGGTTTAATGTGAGTATAAAAAGCGAAACGGAGGAGGAGGAGGAAGAAAGCACGATTGAAGACGACAACAGTGAGGATAGAGTAGTAGTAAGGAAACCAAACTTGCAGTAGGTCGTGGTGGGGTAAAGCGAAAAGGGAGGTGAGTGGAACTGGTCTTGCGAGCAGGACAGAGTGAAAAAGAAACAGAGTGATAATACGTAGTAAATCGACAGAGTTAGCTCGGCTCGAGTTTTTTTTGTGTTATAGGTCAGTGTTGCAAAGTGCAGTAAACCTTGATCTATAGAACAACTGGTTTCGTGTAAGATGTCGAGCAATATTCGTGCAAAATTAGCAGACGAAATGCATAAAGCCGTCAGAGTAAATTTTGATAAACGTGGTTACGTTTTGAAGGGAATAAATGACCTTCTTTGTTCGGACCTCGCTGATATGCAGAAATTTGCTAAGCATAATTCAAATTATAAATACATATTAATAGTGATTAACGCATTTACGAAATACGCTTACGTCACGCCATTAAAGTCAAAAATGGGAAAGGAGGTTAGTTCAGCTCTAAAACCGATTCTTGAACAGAATAGAAAAATGAAGTTGCTATTAACAGACGAAGGGAAGGAGTATTATAATTCGCATGTAAAAAAGCTGTTAGATCAATACAATATTCGCCATTATCATGTTTACACACAGATTAAATCTGCATTTGCAGAACGATTTATAAAAACATTGAAATTGCGAATTTATAAACATTTTACAGCAAGCGGAACTTTAAAATGGATAGATGTGCTACAATCTATTGTAAAAAACTATAATAATAGTGTACATTCCGTGACTAAATTCAAACCAGCTGAAGTGCGACGCAAACACGAAAAGATAATACTGGCTCGTTTGAATGAACGTCTTTTGAAAAGGATAAAGAAGAAGAAGAAGGGAACAAGGCAACGACCGAAGTTTAGTGTTGGAGATATTGTCAGAATTTCAAGTACAAGAGATATTTTTCATAAAAGTTATTTGTATAATTGGAGTGCAGAACTATTTAAAATAATAAATGTTTACCCTACATTTCCGGTAACATATCAATTGGTCGATTTGAATGAACAGCCTATATTGGGTAGATTTTACCAACAGGAATTACAGCCAACACGGTTAACAGAACAGGAACAAAATGTATATTTAGTTGAACGAATCCTAAAACGTAAAGGAAGTAAAGTTTATGTACAATGGCTTGGATTCAAGGAACCAAGTTGGATAGATAAGAGCGAACTCATTATTTAATAATGTGTCTGTTTCAGATGGAGGAAAATATGCGACCGCGTCTAACAATTTTATTAGATGCACTTATTGCAGAATTTAGGCGATATTCTTCAGATCAGTGGAAATATGATTTAAATGAATTAATATATCAGCTAAAACAGAAGAAAGGAAAATTTGATCATTGGGGTTATTGTGTTGGGATGGAACAGACTGACAACTGCGATTGTTCTAATTTAGCTCAAAAAATTGATGCATTACATGATTATTTATTAAACGAGATGAGTATTGATGAAATTCTTCACAATAATAATTTTGTTATTAATGTTATAGTCTTAGCGGGCGTTGAATCAGGTTTAATGCACGATCTATGTTGATTTTTCCAGATATGGCAGATTCAAGACCATTAACTCATATTATGCTGGACAAACTAGTTGTCGATCTAGAACAATATAATCAGTTGCTTAATTTAAATGAATATTTCGTTTTTTTACACAGAAAAGCAATAAATGAATCATTTACTCATTTTAAATTTTGTCAGGATAGAAAAGAATATTTAGATCAAGCTAAGGCACAAGGAATTAGTTTCGATTATAATGATGGTCCATGTGAGTGTATTTTTATAAATAATAGTGCAACACAAATATTTAATTTAGCAAATATTGCCAATATAGAAGAGCTTGAATTAAAACAAAGTATTTTAGAAGCGTTAGAATTGTGTGGCATATTAGCTAAATTAAAGAGTTGAATGATTAATTGCGATAATGTATCATTTTTTCAAATTTATTTTATATATTCTGTATTTATATTATTCATGTAAAGTGTTATGTTGTATTGCTTATTATTACATTGTATACTTAATAAATAATTTGTAAATATACAGTTAATAAACGAACATTATTGTAATTTACTTGTCTTTTATTACAGTACCTGTGTTTGAAGTTTAGTTGCAGTTGTGGTGCGAGTATAGAAGCATACAATGTTTAACAAGACAAAGGATGTTGTGCCTGATAGTGGAATAGCTATTTTTAATTTTGATGAAATTATTGTTTCTACACAGGCTGCACAAAAAGGTAAACATGGAGATTTATTCCCGCCTAATATAAGAGCACTTATAATCGGAAGTAGTAACTGTGGTAAGACAAATCTTCTTTTGAATCTAATTTTTAATAAAAGATTATTACGTTTCAATAGTTTACATATTTATACTGCTAGTCTGAATCAACCAAAATATGAATTTTTGAAACGTGTTTTCTCATCTTTAAAGTTTATAAGGTTTACAATAAGTAACGACATATCTTCAATACCGTTTCCTTCTGATATGGAGAAAGATAGTTTAGTGATCTTTGATGATTTACAATTACACAAAGTACCACAACTTCGTGCATTTTTTTGTACAGCACGCCATTCACAAATTGACGTATTATATTTGCATCAATCATTTGCAAATATTGGTAAGCAACTTGTACGCGAGAATTGTAATATATTAATATTTTTTCGAGTAGACATGCTTGCATTAAAATTAATGTATAGAGATTTTGCTGAAAGCGATATGCCATTTAATACTTTTAAATATATGTGCATTAGCGTATGGAATGGAGGTACAGGACATGACTTTGTTACAATTTGTACAGATTACGGTTTAACTCAAGGAAGGTACAGACGGAATTTAGATAATTTTTTAGATCCGACACAGTACAGTAAGAAAATGAATTAGTTGATGTACAACGTTCTTATTGTGCGTTTGTAATTATGAAAGGACGGCAGAGAGGAAAGAAAAAGGTCGGATTACGTCGTCGTCGTCGTCGTCAAAAGACAACTAGTAGAAGGAGTGATTTAACAAATAGAATTCGCGATTTGAGGAACTCAATCGTTGAAAAGTATGCTACTTTACAGGGGATGCGGAGTCAGACAGAAAAAGAAATAACAGAGAAATATGCACCAATTATTGAACCATTACGTCAATTGAAAGAATCTTCTGTTAAAATCGAAAAACAGCAGATTAAAACGGAACCAGAGGAGGAGGAGGAGGAAGCATATTATGCTGTTAAAGAAAAGGTAGACGAATTGACGGATGATGATGATGATTACTCGCCGTCTGATGGAGAGACACAGTTTTCTGAGGAAGATGGTGAGGAGGGGGAGGAGGAGGAGGTGGAGGAGCAAGGGGAAAGCGCACTATCATTAGTCAGTTCGTTTTTTGGTAAAAAAGGCGCAATACAAAAACTGCTTGAAGATTATATAGATAAATTGCATAAGTCACAACAGACAACTGTACCATATGGAATCAAAGTTTCACAGAATGGTAAATATTTTATGGGATATAATATACCTGTTAATTTTGATGATAAACACGTTTTTGTTGGAAATAATAAATTTAAATTAACAAAAGGTTTATTATCCTTACTATTTGAATCGATACCAGACGAAAGCAAATTAAATATGGTTGATTATCGTACCTATAAGAAAATATTGATTGCAACAGGTGCGCATTTAAACAAAGAAGGAACTGTACATCGTAATAATAGCTTAAAGTCAAAGATAATTCAAAGATTGTTTCCTTCGAGTAGAACGCCAAGACGAGAAAAGGTAGGAAAAGGGCTGAATTTTTTAAAAAATGTATCAAACCATCGACAGTATGTTTATTTTGATGAACCAGATGAAATTGTAAACAGATTACAAATATTATTAGCCTCCAAAGAAGCAGGTAATAACTCACATTCTGTGGAAATAAATAGTATAATTCAAGAATTACGCGAATTACATATTATTTATTAGCAGACCGTTTTGTGCTGTCGTTACGAACGTTGCGCAGGCTGGAACCAGTTTTGTTAAGTCAATAACGACAGCACGAAATGGAGTTGAAGCGGTGCTAACCGTTTCATCGGTATCGGTGTGAGTCAGTTCGCCGATAGCTTTCGGCTGGTATAGGTTGAATTTATGTTCATTCAAAACAGAAATAAAAGAGCACGTGCGTGCTTCAGCGGAAGGCGGCAGCGACTACAAGCAAATACACACCTCTCACCAAATATGGTGGTGGTGGTGGTGGTAAGACACTTTTAATGATACTTGGACATATTTGGTTGCAAATAGACTCAAGAACGCGGACGGGGGGCCCGCCGGAGCAGGTCCTGTGTTCTTTTTTCCTCTCATCAACATAAATCGCGTTGATACGCCGGTCGGGCTCTTTGTTCTGCAAACAAAATATGACTCAAGGCTTCGCTCTTATTTTCTTTGTTTTATTTTTTTAAACTTGATTCTTGTCTCCTGCTGGAGATGGAAACAATTCAAAATGGATGTTTTAAACAAGGTTATTCATTTTTTTTCTCTCCTAACCTTATCCCCCACCTAAAAAAAAAAAAGAAAAATTCATGCAGTACAGGTTTGGACAAAGCCTAAAAAAAAAAAAGAGAAAAAGTGGAAACAATTCAAAATGGCTGTTTTCATGTAGTACAGGTTTGGGTGATGCCTACATAATCACAAAATAGACTCAAGAACGCGGACGGGGGGCCCGCGGTCGGGGGCGGCGCCCCAGGGTCAGTTGCTAAATACCTAGAAAAAAAAAAAAGAAAAATTCATGCAGTACAGGTTTGGGCAAAGCCTAAAAAAAAGGAAAAAGACCGTGGGCGCATGGCCGTGGGCGCGCGGCCATTTTCCTTTGGACAGTGGCAGGGGGGCTTGAAGGGGGGCAGGCCAAGGGGGCTTGAGGGGGGTAAACGGACCCCCACTCCAACATGTGCAGCCAATGGCGTGCCTCAAAAATTTACAAAATGGACGACTAACTCCCCCCTACAGGGGCGTGGTCTTTTCCCATTGGCTAGGGGGGCGTGGCCTAAGGGGGGGTGGCCTTGAAATGCAGGCTTGTGATTGGGTATGCTGAAGTCTCTATACACCACTACTGTACTCGGTTTTTGTTTCTTGATTTGATTCTTATTTTTGCTTGTTGCTCCTCCTACCAGTGGGCGTGACTTGTTATGCCCTTCAGCCAATCACGAAACATCAATGAAGGTCAGCTTATCCCTTAGCCAATTGTATCATTCCGTGTTTAGTATATATTAAGCTACTCTGTACTTTAGTTTTAGTTAGAGATTGATAATGGAGTATTTATTTATTTATTGTGAAAAATTTACAACGAGTGTGAAGGTGCAACAGACTTGAGTCCAAAACTGCTCCCTTCACAAATTTTGATATGTTACATTGTCCTAAACATTGAGGTTAACACTATTATCCGAAACTAGTATCTCACTATTTTTAATAAATGTGGTTGTGACAACTCCGTCTTATTATTCATTCGGGATATAATGAATAATAAGACGAAATTGTCACAACCACATTTATTAAAACTTCGAGAAACTAGTTTCGGTTGTTACACCATTATCAATCTCATAATGGTGTAACAACCGAAACTAGCTTCTCGAAGTTTTAATAAATTTGGTTGTGACAATTTCGTCTTATTATTGATTATGGATACCTTCCACAATATCACCTTCGCCATTACTAAGAAAAACATTAGGGATATCTTCCACAATATCACTTCCACCTCTACAAAGAAAACCAGTCACATTTGCTGTATTTTGGAAGTCTATTTTTGAAGAAAACTAGACAGGCGTGTTTGAATGTAGTCGACCGTCGAAAAAGAAAGCACTCTGGTCTGCACTTTTAACTTGCTTGCCCACAACAAAACCAATACTCGAATTCCGCTTAATCCCTTCCCATTACGAAGAACAGACGGTAGGTCCAATTCCATTAAGAGAGAAATCGGTTTTCTAAACAATTACAGTACGTATTCGATTTTAAGTTGGTCTCTACACTTGGTGCTCGATCAATCTTCTTTTCCCATTAACCCATCCTTATCACTCAATTTTATCGTTATTTTGTTCCAGTATTCTAGGTTAATAAATTTCTAGGTTAACAAGTTTCACAATCATTGATGATATATATATACTCTTATTTATTTTATTAGAAACATGTTGTATGTAGTCAAAAGCTGGTTCCGGAATAATTCCCTAGAGTAATCAAAACTTTTTAAAAAATTATTTATAAATCAAAATAATTCTCTGTTTGCATGTTGTCGATAAAAATATTATCCAACTTTTCCATGCAGAGAAATCTCGCTGTAATGAGTGAATTATAGGTATAGTATCACAATGTTATTTCATGAATGTGTTTTAAAGTTATTGGAAACTCGTTGCTCATTGTTGTCAGTGACAACCCTTTTTAATATTGAACAAAATCCAGAACATGGAATTGTACCTTGCCACGCATAGAATACTAATACCAAAGAATATCAATTAGATTGTATTGTTGTTAATACTAGTGCATGATCTCTTGGAACATAAGGCGCGAGAGTGCTTACACTTCAATAATCAATGATGAACAGTTGAAATTCAAATTATTTTCTATCGTGGAAAAATTTTTCTTCAATTTCTCTTTTTCTAAGATGAAGCCCACATTGTTTTGAGATCTGTACGTGGGTAATGAGTTAGATGATTGTGATTGATGAGTTGAATCTAAAGTTTTAGGGGGTTCCGAACCACCGGGAAGTGATTTTACAGCAGTGAACAAAGTATTTTTTGCTGGTCATTAGAATTGGTCACCCTGAAAAAAACCAATATTGACAATTGGACACCTAACCTGAAATAATCGAAAACCAACAATTTATTAAATTATTAAATCTAATAATATTATCAATATAATATTGAATGATATTAATATAAAAATAAGATTTATTTCCTAATCGAACAAAAGAAAAACATCAATCTAAATAATAAGAAATTAACAGACCATTCAGGTACCCATATTTCGACCCAGCAAATCATAGCTTGAGCGACAGACCGACCAAGGAACACAAAATGGTCAAATCAAGCTCTACAACTACAATTTGAAGAAAATAATAAGTGAATAAACATAATTAAAAAATAAGGACAATTGGTAAATTCAAAAAACACAAGAACTAGATTAAATTTCGTATTTTAAAAAAGATATTCTCTTTGACCCATTCTACAATTTTAAAAATAGATGATTTTTTATTATTAGATGATAATAGATGAATGCTAATATTATTTTATTATATTTTTAATATAATTAAAAACTTACAATTTATTAACTAATAATTGAAACTAACTAACATTCATCGACTCATTAAAGCTTGAGGTTTCTTAATTTCTGTTGAAAAACGTTCACGAATCACTAAGATATTGTTTCTTTTTTTCATTTATTTATTTGACATTGACAATAGTTTCAAGACAAGCCTATTGAAACAAAACTCAATTTTAACAAAAGGAATAGAAGTTGCAAAATATCTTATTGCTAAAGAAAAACAGTGATAATAATACAATAATAATAATAATTATGTTAGTAAGAAGAAAACTGAAAATATAATAAAAGTAAGAAGAGAAAATGAGTGAGAAGAGGTGATGAAAACTTAACGATGATGATACAGCATGTACACTTTCATGTACATGGTAAATTTGTCACAAAGGTTGTTCCCTTAATAAATAAAGATAGGCGGGAGATTTGAGGTTTCTTGACAGACTACTGTTAGGGAATGAAAGTTCACGAGCCACTAAGATATTATTTCTTTGAAACTTGTCCTAATTTAATTTGAAGGTGATGTTGGATGCTGAGCGTGTTCTCAGAAATAGGTTCTTGGCAGAATGGATGTATGAATGGGAGTGCAGCAGTTTCATGTTGGCGGCTTGTAATGGATACTCTTGTTTCAAGAATGATGGATGGTATCCAATACCTGACGCACAGTCTCAGGCACACAGACACGAAAATCGCATTTCCACCACAAGTTGGACCAAGTTGTTAATGGTGTTCGAGAATATTTAGCTATAACAAGATCAGCTTCTTACTCCAATGTTAGCCAATACATTATAGTCGTTCATGGATTTGTCTATTGCATTCAAAAGCTTCAACATAACTAATATAAACTAACATAAATAATTCTTCTTGAATTCTTATCACTGAAATAAATTGGACCAAGTTCATGATGTTACATCCCCGAATATTAAGGCTATTGAATGATCAACATTATACTCCAATATGGGCCAAAATATGCTCACATTATTCCTTCGTGAATTGCTCTTAAGCCGCGTCTCCACCAACCGAACATGTCTGCCAAACATTGTTGGCGAATACAAAAAAACGGACAAACAATAAAAATATGGGTCACCGAACATGTTCGTAAGTTCAATTGAAATGTTCGGTCTGTGAGCGAACAGTGACGACCAACAACAGGTTCCCGCCACTACCCCCAACACACCGATCATAATGTTTGCGGCTTTATGCATTCACTTTATCGGGGAAGTGATATCCGTGAGCCGTAGCAGGTATGTGTTCAATCAGATAAAGATAAGCTGTGTTCTCTTAGGCACTCTTTGTAAGGGTGACCGATTTGATTGGCCAGCAAAAAAAGACACTGTTCTGTGCTGTAAAATCACTTCCCGGTGGTTCGGAACGCACCTAAAACACTGACGTGGACGTCATCAATCACCATCATCCATCTCATCACCCACGCACAGGTTTCAGACCTATGTAGGCTTCATCCTAAAAAAAAAACAGCTTCAACATAACCATTGTAAACTAACATACATATTTCTCCTAGTATTCTAATCGCCATTACTTCAATAGGTTGTACCAAATTGTTCATGGTGTTACACTGTTACATCCCAGAATATAATATGCTCACTCCAATATGAGCCATGAATGTTCGTGAATTGCTCTAGAGTGGCGTCTTCACCAACCGAACATGCTCGCCGAACATTGTTTGTTGTTGGTTTAGTGTGGACGCCTTCTCGAAGATCATGGCATGATCGGTGTGGTGGGAGTACTGACGGGAACCTGTTGTTGGTCGTCACTGTTCGCTCACAGACCGAGCATTTCCATTGAACTCACAAACATGTTCGGTGACCCATATGTTTAATGTTTGTCCATTTTTTGTGTTCGCCAACAATGTTCGGCAGACATGTTTGGCTGGTGGAGACGCGGCTTAATGTATTCAATGAGTATATTCTCTAATGTGTGCAATAAGTTGGACAAAGTTTTTCATGGACTCACATTCGAGAATATTAGATTATAAAATGCTTAGCTTTTTCCTCTAATAATAGCAAATAAAATGCTCATATTTATTCAGGAATCGCTCCAATGTATCTTTTTGCTACTGTAAGTTGGACCAAGGTGTCCATGGTGTTATATTACAGAATATTAGGTTATAACATAATTGGCTTTTTTACTGCAATATTAGCTAATAAATGCTCGTATTATTTGTTCATGAACTGCATGAAAATTTATTCATTATTACAATAAGTTGGATCAAGTTGTTCCTGAAGTTACATCCAAGGATATTAGGCCATAACTTGCTTATAATTATAACTTCAATATTAGCCAATATATATGCTAATATTTTTTGTTCATGCATTCCTAACTAATCCATCATCTACAATGCTGTTGCGTCTCAAGTAAATAATTCCCCAACTACTATAATTGCTACCACAAAGACAAATATATCTCAAGATATGATTAGATATGATTTGATTTGATTTTGTGAAATATATCTAAAATGATTTTTCAAATACGTATTAGATATAGATGTTTCAATATCAATCCAAGAAATTATTTTAATTGTAAAGTATTTCTTTAATTAGTTCAATTTCTATACTATGTATACAATATTATAGCTTGTGCATACCAGTTTAGAAGTAGGCGTAGTTGGTTATGGTGGAACATGTAGCTGAATCTTGAATCAAGTGGTAATTTATTTCCACAAAGAACTTGAATTGTTTAAATTATTTGTTCTGTTGGTCAATTCTCTTCTTTACGATATAATGAGCTTATTGCTTGTGTGTTGGTACTTTTGCTTGTCAGGTTATCTGGAAGTCTTGATATTCTGTCCATGCGTTGCATAAAAATGGATGGAACATTATTAGAGATGAATGGCCAGCAATGTCTTCCAATTTGAATTATGAGTCCGCTTATTCGTGAAAGAATTCCGGAGGTCATTGCTGTGGTCTATATTGTCCTATAGATAGTGAGCCACCATTCCAGTTTGTGTGGCATTCCAGTTTTATGGCATGCATTATTGTATTAAAGTAATAGATCACCTTCATATTGAAAACTTCAGGGAGTAATGGAGCAATTCAACTAGTCAGTCAAATATTTTTATAATCAGAAAGACATTATAATTATGATTGAACTATACTCTGTTCACGGAAAGGAGAGACAATGTAAACAACGATGCGCGTGCGAGAGTGCAAGACCGATTCACAGTAGCCGAGTCACAATTAACTACAGAAATACAATTAACGCGCAGTATATAAGTGAACCGGTAACTGTGACAGCGACTGTGACACTGAACTAATTGTGAACTGGTAGAAATTAATCGATCGGTCTACAGCTGATATGAGTCATCACTTTTTCACTCACAAACACAAACGTTTGTTTTGGTTTGTCTCTCGTTTCCGTGAACAAAGTATAGATGAAATCCAATGAATTTTGCATTCTTTCAAGGCTTTGTTACTCAACGCATAACAATGTTATATAACTGTTACATAAAATTAACATTTAATTTATGAAACTTTGTGAAAAATTGTTCAACTTGGTTATAAAACTGCTCTGGTAGCGCAGTTGGTTGGAGCGCTTGTCTGCGATAAGATAGGACTCTGGCTGGATTCGTTTCCTGCAGCCTTGGGTTCGAATCTCATTCAGCCATGGAATTTTCTCATCATTCACCTCATTATCCACGCACAAGTCTCCAGACTTATGTGGGCATTATCCGCAATAAAATAAAAAAACAATGTTTTGTTCCATAGTGTAAACACAGTTTAAAGTAAGCTTAATTATTTCTTACTATTAACTTTTGAAGGAACCATAGATTTCATATTTCAAATGTCAAACACTTGTGCCCGTATTTATGAACGTTCCTTCAGTGTCTTTTGACTCGTGGGGTTCTTGAAATGCCTACTTGAATATGTTACATTTCAAGAGACCCTCGAGTCAAGAGACTCTGAAAGAACGTTCATAAATACGGCCCTAAAAACTCATAGAATATCTCATATCAAACACATATAATGTTGATAATTTTATTCAATAACTGTATTATTCTGTAATTTCACATAAATTCAATGCTAACATAAATAATGCAGATCATAATTTAAAATAGCCCATACTAAACGAAAGCGATATCTTTGAGAAGGGTTTGGTTAGTTCTGGAGATAAAGTTGGACGGTTTATTGCAGATATCAAGTAAAAGTAGCAGACATTTTATTTTGTAACTTTGGAAAATCTTAATGTTGAAAGTTTTCTCTGCAGCTATTGTCAGGGCTCCGATAAAGTGAACCAATTTCTGGAGCTAGATGAATTTTCCGGGCGATATTATCCATTCAGACGCAATATAATTAAACGATAAGGTTGAGTAATCTCCCGCTTATAACGTCTTCTACTGGTCGTTGTGTCTAATACCCAAGTTGTAATACGAAAGGATTATATTCACCTGAAATAGATTGGGTTTCCTCAAGTTTCTCGTTTCGATATTATTGAGAAGGATCAAATTTCAGGCTAGCAGATATTGTTAGCCCCTCCGATTTAATATCAGCCTTAATGTATAGCGAACATCACACGAGTTTCGTGTACAAGTTCAATGGAATTGTATAGTTTCCATCGTAAAATTTCTAAAATTCATTTCAGGCCCCTCCGGATGTTTTAATTATTTTTCATTACACGAATTTACGGAAATTATCATTTTTTCTGACAAATTATACGTGATAGAACCTTTGATTATTGGCCCGACTTGACATTAGGACATTGGTATGTCTTAAGACATACCAATGTCCTTTTGGTTTTTTGTAAGCTTGCCACCGTCGGATTCCACTTTGTATCTTGTATATGCTTGTTGCCTCACTTGTTCAAGTTTGATTTTGTTAAGTTTGGTTCATCTTTGATTTGGTATTTTGTCAAATTTAGTGAAACTTGGATAATTGAAATTAATGTCGATGTTATGTTAAAGTCTATTCGTGTCGGTCTATTCGAGTTGTCATGTGGTGTCACATCAGCTTTCACACTCGCACGATTCAACTGAAACTTTTTGTCATACAAATGCTGACTATTATTGATTTTTGTATCAGAAATACCAACTGTGACATTCTGACTGTGACAGCAATCACAGTACTTCAGATCGAATTACGTATCGATCTAAGACTAAATGGGTACTGTATTTTTAAACAAAGGTACGGTATTAAGCATAAAACATAGGCATTTTAGGTATAAAACATAGGTAAAACTTGATTAGTATTTTTAAACGTAGGTATTAAACGGCTCTGGTTGCGCAGTTGGTTGGAGCGCTTGTCTGAGATAAGATAAGGTTCTAGCTGGCTTCGTTTCCTGCAGCCTTGGGTTCGAATCTAATTCATCCATGGATGTTTCTCAAAATTCTCCCATTCACCTCTTTACCAACGCACAAGTTTTCGGATTCATGTGGGCATCATCAGAAATAAAAACATTAAACATAGGTATTAAAAACATTAAACAGGTATTTAAAAAAAATCAATTCAGAATTTTTGTGACAATACGTTGTATTTGAATGGTGTGTGATACGAGTGGAACATGAGAAACAAGATTGATTGCAGTGTCGCTTTTTTTATTTTTTACTTATAGCTTTTCACATTCTCATTCTTCATTTGGCTTTAGTGCAGCATACAGTATATTTTCAAGTTTGAGTAAAGTATTTCTAACTTGAATGTATCGGTTGCATCCCTATAAATGGTTTCATTCATTCTCCCCCGATTATCCGACCTTTTCAGTGTTCCGACCATCCACTGGTCCTCCAGGTGACGGATAATCGAGGTTGTATTAGAATGGGTGAAGGTGTGATTTCCCACTGATCCTGTTTTGTATCTACCACTTATTTCTCCCTCTCGACGTAGCTTCTGTCTCTGTTTATCCAGTTCCACTTTACATCGTCTGTTGTGTTGTTTGCATGCTGCCTGCACAGAAGCCATCCAGGCTGCCGAGCTTTTCGCAAACTACGTAGCACACGAGCAAGCAGGCCAGTTCATTAGGGCGCCCTACACTTCCTGCGAGCCCTTTAAGAGGCTCTTTCTCTTCCTTATTACCACTTGTCGTCCTTCTTTTCTCTCCTTTTTATATATCTAAGCGTATAGTCAGTCCCCTTTGGAGTTTCAACGGTCTCTGAGACCCCTTTCGTACCTTTTTCGAGTTTGCAGTCGATAATACGTCGTCTCCCTATGCTGTCTCCACTGTAAGCTTCCGTACACTTGGGCTTGATCGATTTCTTTCTCTTGTGGACCTTGCTCTTCTCTCTCACTTGACACAATATACTTGTTGCACCCCCACACCCCACTCCTCTCATCTTCCCAGATTGTATCAATCCCCTTTCCCCTCAAAATAACAATCCCCGCTTTTGTTAGCTTTCTCTCATATTTGTTTACTATCAATCACTTCACCGTAGCGCCTCTTATCTCTCTCGTTCCACACTTTCCCAGTAAGTATGGAAAACTTCTCCGTCACAGCTCGTCCACTAGGTTCATTTAATCCTGTTTTCATTAAATCCTGGTACCATTACCTATTTTCACTGTATTAGAATAATAATATGCTACCTCAAGCCTCTTTTGTCTCTTTGTATATCTTATTCCAATGCATACGAAATGCAGAGACGACCGTTCACACTCCAAGCCTGTCCAGCTCTTTGTTATCAACATTTTCATTATTTTCTTTCATTCCCGTAAACTTCTTCCACGTGCTTTTTTCTCCATGTTGATCTTCCTCATTACTCTGTCTTTTTGCTGAAAATAATCATCGCTTCTCATCGTCAATTACCCCACTACAAATAACCTCGTATAAAATTAATCTATTAAGTGCAATCAATCAACTAATTGCATTTTAGTTCGTAATTTAGTTAATAAGTTTTGATGTACAGTAGGAACAATTAGTCTGGGCGCGTGGCTCTGGTTTCACTACTAGCCGTCCTGTTAAAAGTTGACTAGTTGACCTTGAAGACATCTGCAGCTTCGCACGGGCCACATGTTTTTAGAAATGAGCGATAAACACTCCCCTCGCCATGGCTGACTACCAAACGGTCGTGCGCCCAGACTAATTGTTCCTACTGTAATGTGATGGGAAATTTTTGTTTTTGTTTTGTCTGTATGAAATAAAATGAATATTTAATTTAATAGAATTAAATTTATGGTCAGATGACTAGTTTTAATAAGTATTAAAAAAAATTTAGAACCTATCTTCAATCTGAATTTGGAGTGGCAGTAGCCGAGTGGGTTAAGTGCTGGTTTGCTAGCCCAAAGGTCCCGGGTTCGATCCCAGTTCTGACCGAAAGATTTTACCTCGGGCCACTCCCGTGTTTCGGAGGACACGTTAAGCTGTCGGTCCCGGCTGCCTAAAAACAGTCGTTAAGTCACGTCAGAGGCCCTGAACTTATTCAGGTGCGACCTGATAACTCTGACACCAGACCTGAGCCAGCCAGGTCACACGATATTGTTATTATTATTATCTGAATTTAATTTTTTTCTCTTTTGTTTCAGATTTGATCTATTATCCAGATGGGCCACTTCATCTTGAACTGTTATAAAAACGTAAGTAACTGGTACGCCCTCCTAAAATTTTTAATGATTATTGTTTGTTTTAAAATTATTTACGGTACATAACTTGTGGGTGGAACGGTAATTGAAGCAATTCAAATGGGTTCTACATAGTGGTGAGAAATGGAGGGGGATTTCAAAATGAAAACGGAACAATCCGTTCCATGCCGTAAGTTATTTTTCTCCTCTTTTTTTCGGAGGATGAAGCCCACATAGGTCTGAGACCTGTGCGAGGGTAATGAATTGGCTGATGGTGATTGATGAGTTGGTCCTACAGTTTTAGGTGGGTTCCGAACCACCGGGAAGGGATTTTACAGCTGAGAACAAGTATTTTTTGCTGGCCAATTCAATCGGTCACCCTTACAAAGAGCGCTCAGGAGTTTCGCGGCTTAGGCTATCTCTGATTGAACAAATACCTGCTACGGCACTCGGCTATCACTTCCATTAATCGATACTCAATTGAACAGAATGGAAGACTATCGTTATTCCTCCTATAAATCGTGTTGTAATTTCAATGAAGCAAGTTATAATAAAGCTGTCTCAATTTTTGGATGTAACTAGGTTGTTAACCGCTTAATCGATTTTTTAACTAACTAGACAAAGTTTCAATCTTGAGGGCAAATAACTACTTTATTCTGTATGATATTAGAATATTATGGGTATTTTGTAGAAGACCACCAGGTTAGGTTAGATTAGGTTAGGTTATTCCTCAAGGTGTCTTAGTTATGGAAAATTTATCAAAAGTTTAAAATCACTCATTGGTGATAGCCTAAGGAATAACCTAACCTAACCTGGCGGTCCTTTTCTACAAAATACCCGAGTATTATAACTGATCTTTATATTATAACTGTTCATTATTTTCATTGTCAATTATAATTATTCGTGCTGGTACAGACCGTTTCACGGTGCTTGGCGTCTCGCTGGTGGCAGGGGAGGCAGTGCGAGAGAGACAGAAAGTCTTTCCCACCACGTTTCCCCTCCAGCCGTCAAGTACAGTCGCGTCCAATACACTCACTGCTGGACTTTTTAGCGGTTGCGGACTTGGAGAATATTTGAACTTAACTGTACCGCTAGCGCTAGTGGGAGAAAGCGCTCAGCGCACATGCTCCATCGAGACGCCATGCACCTTGAAACTATCTGTAACAACATTATTGCTTGTTTGTTCCCTTTCCCCCTTGATTAACATAATAAATATTAAAATTTAATCATTATCTTAGTTATATTCACAGACTTCAATTATAATATTATTACGATATATTTGAACTATATTTCAGGTTTTCGAGTTATATAAAAGTTTGCACACAGCATTGAGAATTCTATTTAATATTACTTGAAAATAGATATTCAACATTTAAGAAAATAATGAATAATAAGACGAAATTGTCACAACCACATTTATTAAAAGTTCGAGAAACTAGTTTCGGTTGTTACACCATTATCAATCTCAATCAAACTCCAGTTTGATTGAGATTGATAATGGTGTAACAACCGAAACTAGTTTCTCGAACTTTTAATAAATGTGGTTGTGACAATTTCGTCTTATTATTCATTATGGATACCTTCCACAATATCACCTTCGCCATTACTAAGAAATTTAAGAAAATCATGGCTTGTTTGCGTTTTAGCGGTCATTTCCTTCTCAACACACCAAATATCCAATAATGGAACCTTTCCTTTATTTAAAACATATTTATTATACAGTAATATTATTAGAGAATACTCTTGACTGTATTTTAGATTGACGAAATATATAAAATAGCATGTTGGATACAACATTTTAAAATTTTATTTTAATCGTTATGATATTACTTGTAGTTATAATTGAATCTTGAGCGGTCTAATACAAAATCCCTTTTAAGTTCTTAAACTATACTAACCCTACTAAATTTATGTTTGTGTTACTGAACCCACTTTAAATTGTTTTATGATTTTCCTGGTCTGTTGGAAAACCGCCAACAGTCTAAATGTTTGTTCCCATAGTACTTTGGCATCACTAGCAATGAATCAACTCAAGCTCATAAAAACGAATTCTTACTCTCGGGTTCATTCACTGGCTCTAATAGCCTGAAACCCGGAAGGTTGACTCTAGTGATTAGTTTGAGACCCGCAAATTCTCCCTTGTTATCCAAATTCGGCGTGGCATCCACCACCCACCCCACCAGTGCAAGTAGCAAGTGGTTGCTTGGTCCTACCGCATACGTTGATGACGTCACGATGGCACAAACCTTATTTGGTTGCTATGGCAACAGGAGAAGCGACTAGTCGGCGCCTATTCTTCCTATCCCCGTGCAAAACAGATCAGCAATTGTAAATTAACTCTTTTATAGGCGACTACAGCGCCTAGCTGTCCGACGTCTCCCTTTAACTTGAAATATCGCTTCCCTCATTCTCCTTTCTCCTTCTCCTCTTGTTCCTACCTCACCATTTCCTATCCTTCTACTCCTTGCCTTTTCCTTAACTCATCACATCCCTCACCCAATCTATCCCAGCACTTTCTATTACCATCCTGTCCTTTTGTCTTCACTGGACGTTAGATAAGAATTCCATCCCTCCTCCTGAATCCTGACCTTTTCCCAATCCGCTTTTCCAAGGATTTCCAAGGTTTCAAACTCGGATCCCTTCGATTACGTTCTAAGTGAAATGTCTGAAGAGAATTTCACACCTAAGTCCGACTACCTTCGATAGTAAAGGATTTTCTTTTGTTCGCACTTTTTCATCCGTGCTGAGAGTAGACATTTTGAAACAGCCTCTTCAATGCCAGACAGTTTTCGATATGCTTAGAGCTATTCTGAAGGCCTTCATTTTTAGAAGCCCTGCATTGTGTTCCAATAGTTCCAGCTGTAAAACTCATTTCTATATTTCTATCAATATCAAATTAATAATTTCGCCTACTCATCTCATGTAGCTCTATTATTAGTTTATTTTATTATTTTATTTACTTTATTTATCTTATCTATCTTATCTATTTTATTTTTTTTTATTTATTTTATCTATTTTATTTATTCAATATTATTAGAAAACCTCCGTCTCCAATCATTGTATTTGTCTCCACGACCGGTTTCGATGCTCAAAGCGTCATCAGGTGAGAATCTTCAGTCTGATTTGACTGTCGTCATATTTATCCACACGCACACACGGAAAAACTTTGTCCGTGTGTGTGTGCGTGTACGTGTGGTTTAATATGACGACAGTCAAATCAGACTGAAGATTCTCACCTGATGATAACACTTTTAGCGTCGAAACCGGCCGTGGAGACAAATACAAGGATTGGATACGTAAGTTTTCTTATAATATTTAATATTACCAATCCAGGATTGAGGATGGCAGTTGTAGTGCTAAATAATATTAGTTATTGACCTTTGTCACGCGATCATACAGATTTCTACCCACAAATCAATGGTGTTTAGAATTCATTGCTTATTTATAATTGATACATTACTAGCTATTATATAAATTACCTATGTTTCGTGATCATACTGGTTTCTGCTCACAAATCAAAAGTGTTTCAATCAAAGTGAATACATTTCTGGATTTCTTGTTCCATGACGAACTGCGTTGTTAATATTAACTTTTCATGTGAAATTTAACGACATGCGTATAAGAATAAGAGTATAATAACTCACTTATACTCAAATTGAATACATTTCTGGATTTCTTGTTCCATGACGAACTGCGTTGTTAATATTAACTTTTCATGTGAAATTTAACGACATGCGTATAAGAATAAGTATAATAACTCACTTATAACTCACTTATACTTATAGAATAAGTATAATAACTCACTTAATCTGGCCGAGTACTTTCGAATCTATGAGATCCATCTTCAGAGGCGCGGGTTCCTAGGATTCAGTACCTGTTCCTAGGAAACCGCGCCTCTGAAGATGGATCTCATAGATTCGAAAGTACTCGGCCAGATTAAGTGAGTTATTATACTTATTCTTAACAAATATTTGACTGCATGTCGTTAAATTTCACATGAAAAGTTAATAATGAATACATTTCTTCAAAATAATTGATACATTTCTTATTTGTATAGATGCTTCTCACATGATATTCTGCGCACACGCTTTGCCACACTGATACCTAGTGGCACCGTGCATGTTGTGCATATTGCCTGCCGTTCACATAAGCAACGGCAAGACTTCAACCGTTGTGGCATAACGCATGCTATATTACTTGTGTCTTAATAACTGATGGTATCTGTTCGTGTGGAAACTCCTTGTATGAACGGCAGTTCAAAAAAGCGTCAGTCTATGAATGTATAATTTGTCAACTGTTAGGGAAAATCATTATAATCATAAAAATATAGGTTAAACTTGTACATCCTTTTATCACTATCTCATAGTGTCGTATTCAACAATCATTAGTTTATATTATAGAAACAAACATATGGCTTTTCTCGGTAATATCGCATAGTCCTTTTTTCGTTGAGAGTTTAGAATATTTGTTTATAATCGTGAATATTTGTTCAAGTGTAGACAGGAAAAGAGGACAAACTTAGGCCTATAACTTATTGTAAATTCATCACCGTTGTATGATATTTTTTCTTCTTTTTTTCGGAGGATGAAGCCCACATAGGTCTGAGACCTGTGCGTGGGTAATTAATTGGATTATGGTGATTGATGAGTTGGATCTACAGTTTTAGGTGGGTTCCGAACCACCGGGAAGTGATTTTACAGCAGAGAGCAGAGTCCTTTTTGCTGGCCAATCCAATCGGTCACCCTTACAAAGAGCGCCCAGGAGTTTCGTAGCTTATCTCTGAACAGATTCAGTACCTGCTACGGCACTCGGCTATCACTTCCCTATGATTTTTGATTTATTGTTTATTGCAGCTTCTTTCTCAGCATCTTCAATTTTAAAAAGGGGCACATGAAAGCCCTCCCAATATATTCGGCCAATATAATATCAAGCTTAGGATTTTAGCCTTATTATACTTTTTAAGGCAAAATTATTAATATTAGATAATTGATGATAACGTTAAAAATTGTAAAAACTTAGCCGTACTTTTGTAATGAATAATCCAATGCAGATTTGTATCATTTTGTGGTCTAATCTCATGTAGTTGTGTTAGAACAAATGTTTATTTTTTAGCCTTCATAGAGATCATAGAGATAAAAATTGCAATCATAAAATGTTATTACGAAAATCGTGTGTAGCATATTCGTGTAACCTTGTTACTAATTATTACTTGGGTAGTATGTAGTATAGTACGTCAAAAATATTGTTCCTTAAAAAATAGTCGCTAGGAAAACCTAGTTGTAATATCATCTTATTTTACTTTTAAAAACGGTTAATAAATACTGTATTTGAAAAAAGCTTCATTATCGATCCATTTTCTTTAGGATTTACCTCAGTAGTAAATCCTTTATGCCTTAGTAATCCAAACCCTTAGAATAAAAATAAAACACACGTTTTTTCATTGATAGTTAAATCAATGAATCAATTAAACTTTCCTTATCAATTATTTATTAAATAAATAATAAATAAATTGTCTTACTCAATGAAGTTCATAAAGCGTACAAATAGAAAAAACATAACAATATTTTACTAGGTGAGATTATAGGCACAGCGCAGAAAACAGTCATTAAATACAGTCAACTGTAAAAACAGTCATTGAAGGGAAGTGATAGTCGAGTGCCGTAGCAGGTATCTGTTCAATCAAAGATAAGCTACGAAACTCCAGGACCCTCTTTAATCGGTGAACGATTGGATTGGCCAGCAAAAAAGACTGTTCTCTGCTGTGAAACCACTTCCCGGTGGTTTGAAACTCACCTAAGACTGTAGGTTCAACTCATCAATCACCATCAATTCATTACCCACGCACATGTCTCAGACCTATGTGGGCTTCATCCTCCGAAAAAATCTTTTATTAGACAAAAGAGTCAAATACGATATCTTACACCTTTTTTCCCTGTTTTTTTTTCAATTTTGTGACCACATAGGATCACTTTATTCTCTCTGGTTAGTTCTCTTTCTTTGGTCGTTTTCTTCGATTCTCTTTCTTTCCCAATACTTTTTCATTCTGTCAGATCTTGCCTTTCTTAATTCATCTGAGCAAACCTGTTCCCTTCGTTCAACTGTTTTTATTGATAAAATTTTCTTACACCCTTTATTACACCCAACAGTCTCTCAATAATTCCTTATTGAATAGTGCAGGTGCATTCATTAGACTCACATTCCTGAACTATTGTAGTAGGATTATACAATGAGGTGCTGTATGGCCTGAAATTGTATTGCAATTGACATTGTGTGGGCAGTTCTTGGCCATCCGGCCGCTTTCTCTCCATAATTATTATATCATTGTCCTCAATTGCGAATTCTACCGACGATAGCCTACAAATAAATAACTGTTTCTGTTCGTGAGTATAAGTAGAAGAGAGTGGATAATGAAAAATACGGTGCATAATGACAGGCGCACAATCGAGTTGCAACAGAGAGAACGCATCATTATTGTTTTCAGACACTTGGATTTGCAATGTAATATCTCCAATGCATAAAATTGTCTAGGTTTGCGTAGTAATCTTAGAAGATTTGTGATTACTGATAATTAATTTTTGGCTGGCCTTTTTAATATAGGATGCAGTATATCACTCATATTTATTCATTCATGGAGATCTAGTCTAAATTGACACGACCGAATGTGAGGAAATAACAGCTTCACAGCTCAAAACTGCTTTCTTCAAAAAATTTCAACTAGCAAATTCAAATCAAAATTTTGTTGGTTAGGTCTAACCTAGTCTTCACTTGAAAAAATATACAATTCTATTATTTTTGTATGTATACCTATGTGGTGTAAAAGCAATAAGGTGTAAAAGCCGGTTACCAAAGATTCTACATCAAATTTCTGACAAAAAATATTTAGTGACGTTTATGAAATGGGGCCTTTGAGAAAGTTTTTCATGTAAAATCTTCATTAAGTCACCCTAGAAACAAATCGAGAAAAATCGCTTTGAAATCTCAGTGAGATTTTGGAAAATCTACTTTTTTGTACTTTGACCCCTAAAAACCATCCTAAATGATCGGGTTACATATTGAAAATACGTGTATATTTAGCGATATGTTGTGCTCTTTCCAACAATGTCATCATAATTCCAATCCGATCAGTAGTTTTTGAGTTATTGAGCATTTAATGGCAGGAAGTGAGCGTATCTCGAAAAACTCATTAAATCGAGATATCTCGGAAACAAAGGCCCCATTAAAAAGTCACTGAACATTTTTTGTCAGAAATTTGATCTAGAATCTCTGGTAACCGGCTTTTACACCTTATATGGGACACTCTGTACATCGTAGCCGATTTCAACTGTAGGTACCTCTTCAGACATAAACTGTATGTTTTAGTCCAAAGAGCGTACCATGCAAACGAGAAGTGAAGTAGTTTGCGATAGGATAGTTAGGTTAGGTTAAGATAAACCCGAGCTCATAAGCAAATCTGTATTTTTTTTAGGATGAAGCCCACATAGGTCTGAGACCTGTGCGTGGGTAATGAGTTGGATGATGGTGATTTATGAGTTGGACCTACAGTTTTAGGTGGGTTCCGAACCACCGGGAAGTGATTGTCAGCAGAGAACAGTGTCTTTTTTGCTGGCCAATCTAATCGGTCACCGTTACAAACAGGACCTACGAGAACGCAGCTCATCTATCTGATTGAACAGATACCTGCTACGGCCTACGGCTATCATTGGATTATTCATTACAAAAGTACGGCTGTTTTTACAATTTTTAACATTATCATCAATTATCTAATTATCCCCCCCCCCCCCCCCATTGCCAGAGATTATAAATTTAAAAAAATATGATGTTGAAGATCCTCTTGTTTCCACTAATATAGACTATAATAAAAACTTAAAAAACACTTTTAAATGGAAAGTGTGACTAAAGTTATGGCGTGACGGCCGTTTCACTCTGATGTTAAGAGCATCGTCAGACGACCCACAGTACACTCTTTTATTAAAATAATTGTAAGTAACAATCGAGAAATCTTTTTTGAAGGGAGTAATATGTAAGAGTTTTTGACTGGTGGGGGTAAACCACCCCCCTCCCCACCCCCAATAAGTCAACACTAGTTACGCCACTGTGTCCTATAGTCCTAGTTATCTAACCGAAAGTTAGTTACTTAGTAAGTACTTTTGTTATTTAATCTTGAAATTGATAGAATTTATATGAGAATTCAAAGTTCATTTCCACCTATCCTATAGTTACGGCAGTCAGCTCATATGCCTATGCAGTCTGGAGTATAACACTCCCATTATTGCAGAAACTCCGGTAGCATCTGATATTCTCCCATTTATGTTCCTAAATAAGTAACTTCTATGCGTATACTGGCTCCTGTGCGTCTGTAAATTTACTGTGGATCGATAAACAGTGAGGCGACATAGGCTGAAACAAAGGTTGACATCTACTCCTAATGATGCTCTCATATCATGTGTACGTACACCCCTGCTGTTCCACATCTCAGAATAATAGCTGAAGTTTGCTTTTCAAACCTGGTAATTGTGTATGCTGTAGTGAGCATTCCAGACCTCCAGTCCAGTCAGTGGAGGGTTCGATAGACCCTTTTCGGTTGTGTTGTCATCAATTTTATTCAAAAGTTAGGCATCCTGTCATTTGTCCGTTGATATCTTGCATAAGGATAGATGCTTTTACATAAGGTACATTTTAAGTGCACCTTTTGCTAAAACAACTGAGTTCCGTATCTTGGAGAAATTATAGTACCAACAAGGAAAGAAGAGAAAGTCGCAGAGGCCCGCATCCAGAAAATGAAGAGAGCCCATGGCCGATCCTGAAAGAGGAACGTAAAATTATCAGAAAAATTCTTGACCCAAAGCTGACTGACGAAGGATACCGACTGCAATCACGCACAAGGACCGAGGAGCTCTCAAACCTTGCGGCTGATATCAGAAAAAGACGCGTGAAATTTTACGGACACATAAAATGCTTTCCAGAAACCAGACTCAATAGTATCTTACTAGATGCAACAGAAGATATCAAAACAAATAGATGGACATTGGAAATCCGCCAAGACCTGGAAAAATCGGGCATTGAAGTGGCCGATGTCACAGACACTTCCTGCTAGAATACAAAAATCAGCAAGTGGGAAGTAGAGTCAGAGAGAAACCATAAGAAGAAGACGGGAGCCAAGTGGACAGAAGAACGAAGAGCCATAATGAGAGAAAAATTGAAGGCTGCCTGGCAGAGAAGGAAATGCAAATCTTCTGAGTGAGCTTTGCTTGATCAGTTCTCTGGTCTTTTTCGCATATAATAATAATAATAATACTGTAAATGTTTTTTCCAGCAAACATTATTTCACATGTTTAGGAAGTAAACGAACCATTTCTAATAGTAGTATGGATATTAATATATATAATATATTCATAAATAATAACATAATACTGTTAGTAAAAGTAAATTGTAACAGGTGTTTTGTTGTGAAAACATTTTCATGTTTCCAATTATTCCAAATTGAAAAATAATTGTAATTTGAATATAAATATTTCAATGTGAATTACACATTGTCTATTACGGGGATGCTCTTCCGTTCACGCCTATCTTATTCATCTATAGATGATTAGAATACAGTGCAATCTCGTTTATCCGGCACTATATCGGGATTGGTGTTGTCGGATTAGTGGATGTATGGGTAAAAATCGTTCAAAACACATGAAAATGTAAGTTGAAATTTAATAAAAACACGTTAAAGTAAATATAGTAGAATTGTACAGTTCTCTACAATACAACAGTACTGTACAATTATGAAATTATAAAAGTAACAATAAAATGGATACAGTAAGATTACCAATTTGAAAATGATAGTAGAACGAGCAATCTGATTACTCATTACGGGTAAGAAAAAAGTCTTTGATTGATTTCTGTTTCTTTGGGCGCCCGCACAGTGCCGGATTACTGGACGTGCCGTACTGGCGCACGGCCGGATTATAGAGACTGTACTGTATTATATTTTGCATTTGAAACTTCAAATTGTCTGCAGTAGCCTACTTCCATTGGGTATTGACAATCTCATTATATTTGGTCTATTATTTATGGATATAGCATTGCTGAATCAAGCTGGTTTATGGATCTTTATCACTCGCTGTGAAAATATAAATAAAAATAGAAAGGTTATTTACCGTAATTCCAAATTGCACCTCGTTTGCACCATCGCTATAGAATGATTGATGTAATAAAGGTAATATTTCCATTCATCACCTAGGCTTAAAATACTTTTGTTAAAGTTGCCTTTGTATAATAAATAAATAAGAATTTTATGGTTTGCAGTGGAATCTTAAATTTGAAGTGCCTTCTTGCAACGACTTACAGTGCCTTATTTTAATATCATTCTCACTTGTTTATTGTTTATAGAGACATTATTCCTGAATCCAGCTGGTTAATGGATCATAATATCACTTGCTGTGATAATAAAATGGCTTTTATCATAATTCGCAATCGCACATTATATCCTTCCAAATTACTTATCAAATAAAGTCATTGTTTAAATTAAATGGAAATAAAATAGGGCTATTCAGCATAATTAGCAATTGCAGTTTATTTCCCTTCAAATTAATTCTAGGTATATTTACTATATATTCTACTATAAGGTATATTTTCAATTGAGTGAAAATAAAAACAGGCTATTTACCATAATTAACAATTGCACCATATTTTCCAAGTTATTTTTTCAATTGAGGGGAAACAAAATGCGGTTATTTACCATATTTTGAAATTGCACCTTAGCCATTGGAAATAAAATTGGGCTATTCAGCATAATTAGCAATTGGGCCTTATTTCCCTGCAAATTACTTATCAAAATAAGGTATTTTTTCTATTGAGTAGGAATAAAAACAGGCTCTATTCATCATAATTCACAATTCCACCTTATTTTCCTCCATATTACATATCAAATAAATTTATTTTTTCAATTACCTTGAAATAAATTAGTACTAATTGCTTCATTGCTCTTGAAGTATTGTGTGCAAAATGATTTCTTGATTCAAAATGAGCACTTGATTCATATAAGCTTATACGTATTATTCCTCCAAATACTTTATTGAACCACTACAGTTTGAGTCCTAAAGCCAACAAGTACAAAATATATTATACTGATGTCGAAAGTATTAAAAGGCAGCTGATATATGTAAGTTCCAAAATCATAAACCAATTGCCGGAGCACTTGATTTTGAATCCGAAAATTACTAGGAAAGCTAAACTGGAAATTAAAAATTGGGTCTTGAGTAATTACTTTTTCAATCTTGATCTGTGACCATATGGATTTCTTTTCTTCTATTTTTTGTTTTACTGTTTTCTTCCGGAGCGTGTTCAATGTTGTTGATATTGGTGTTTGTGAACATTGTACTTGCTTGCTTTTTCCTTGTTCTTTTTTATTCCCCTTCCTTTCTCATCTCCTTTTTTCACTTATCCTAAATACACAGCCTTGCCATAGTTGGATAAGTTTCGCTCTCCTGCACACGTACCTGTTTGTAATTATTGTCTGTTTGTTATTTTTACTTCTTTGCTTTATTGTTTTGTTTTTGTGTATGTTATTGTCTGTTAATTAAATTGAATTGAAAAAAAATCTGGAGGATTTAAAGAATTACAGCAATGCTGACTGTTCCTCGACTTCGGCCAAACTCAGTGACCTCTGTGATGCTGTCAAGCAATGCCACAAACAGAGAACAGCCGATCGATATTCCGACCAATGGCCATCCGAAACCCGCCCGTTGAATTATGGCCATTGCATTGTGAATTCCCGATTGCCGATTTATTTCGCTGCCACTAATTAAATGGCTTTGTTCATTGCGGTTTCCCCATTCTCTTGCTGCTTGTAGCCAGTGCTTAGAAAGTCCTGAAGAACCCATTGTTATTCTTCAGCTATGCAGTAATTGGTTCTTGTATCTTTCGATAAGGGTCGATAGGAAGCAGAGAATGTTGAATTAAGAATAAAGGAGCCAAAGAATTAGAGGCAGGGAATAGAAATAAAAACTGATTTATAGTTGAAATGATTTCAAAAGTTGTTTCTACCACTAAGGATAATGGATATCTCCCAAACCATTATCATCAATATAAAGAAGTTCAAAAATGGGTACGGAATTATCGAATATTCTTGAATGCTGTTAGCTTATCGTTTAAAAAAGTTGATCAAGTATCGTTTAAGTACTGTTACAGACTTCGACTGATTTCTTGAATCTGAAAAGTAAAGAATTCTGTTGAAGGACTTGAAAAATCTATGTTAAAAGTTATTAAGAATAGTCAATTTAAGCATATAATACACTTCAAACTTGAAAACGTGTTTCTTCCATTTCTGTATATTTTATTGAATATTTCAAATTTTCTTTTTTCCGGAGGATGAACCTCACATAGGTATGAGACCTGAGTAATGAGGTGGATGATGATGATGATGATGATGATTGATGAGTTGGACTTACACTTTCAAATGGGTTCCGAACCACCGGGAAGTGGTTTTGCAGCATAGAACAGTCTGGCCAGCACAATCGGTCACCCTTACAAAGAGGACAAGGCGAATCAGAGAATGTTGAATTAAGAATAAGAACCAGAGAATTAGAGGCAGAGAATAGAAATAAAGAATATGTTTCATGCAGAAGACGTAGAATTTCAGCTTATTTTACATGGAACCTGACCAAATCACAAGTAAAATAATGGTAGGTTGCTACAAATTTCTGAATCAAAAAACTTTTAATCTGCTAATTTCCGTCAACTTGTATATTGAAGCATTTTTGGACGTATTATATGAACATTTCTCATTATTTTTGTGAGTAAAAGCCTGGAAAGTATGGATAGCACTATGTGAAACACACTGTGTATTGAAAGTAATGAGGAATAGCTCAACTGCAAGTTTTATGCGAAAAACGACACCCCCAAAATGAACTTCTGAACGAATCTGCTTACTAATTAGGATGAAACTTTTCCAGGAGAAAGAAGAGTGGAGGGGATCAATGAATATTTAATGTCGCGTTTAAAGCAGCTCCCCGACAAAGCGCGAGAAATAAAAAATGGCGCCTCCAGGGACAAACGAAAGCCTGCTGACAAAGCCAGTTAGCCTACACTCTTTCCACAGTTTGCTTTTCGTCGATTTCTTCTCAAGCGGAGTGGAGCCAAAACCCCTCAAGGGTTTACAAGTCCGGTCCGGTGGTCTACCATTGGATATTAAGAAGACGTTTTTAATCATCTCAACTTGGAAATGATGAAAAAAGAGCGATGATTACAAGACTTGAATGATCACATTGATGGGGAGTATTCAACTCCTACCACAAAAAAGCTTTTTTTGAATCCCTCTGAAGTTATTATAGCTATGGGAATAGAAGCAAATATTTTTTAACCATTTGACGATCATTTATAGAACTTTTTGAACAATTTCTAGCGTATTGATTTATTAACATAATTTGGCTTGCAGCCCAATATGATCTGCTGGCTCTGTTGATTTCCAGCTTCATCAATCCGAAGCAAAAACTCGTTTGTTAATGTTTCACATTCGTTTAGCTGATGTGTCATGTTCTCAACTCCACACGTAGGGCAGGAGGAATCGTTTGTTATACCTTTGCAATGGAGATGGGCTTGGAGGTAATTATTTCCTGTTAGCAACCTAAAACAAGCAACAAAAACTTTTCGAGGAAATGATCACGACGGAGAGCTTACCTGAAGCGATGTACACTGTTCAATTAGCTGAATTTTCTACATGCCTTTCTCTATTTTTTCCTTTAATCCCTCATTACCTGATGAATCGTGCACTTGATCTGTTATTTGTATACCATTTTTTTTTTTTTTTTGTATATCATAGGGCAGTCATTTGTATACCTTTCATGTATTCCTTGATGACAGGTAAGCAACAAAATTTCTTAGTAACGTTGCTTGATACAGTGAAATCTCGGGCTGTTTCATTTCTGCTCCTAGTTTTGCTGGTATGTCAGCTTCCACTATTCCCTATGATTCCATCCGGAATGGTTTGGTATCCATTATAGGAAAATATTCCTTCATTATGTTGTTGATTCAATTGAAGAAATATATTCCTTCATTTGTTGAAATATTCCTTCAATATTCCTATAGAATGTTGTACCGAATAACCAACCAAAAATCAAGATATTTTCGCACCAAATACATCGTCAATATTCAAAAATGGACTGTAAAGTTAGTCTTGTTTTCCATCTAGTAATAAGTACTACTAAATGATGTATTTAGTATTTTACTAAATGATAGTATTTCATTGTTTCTGAAAGTGGAATGTAATTTGCAACGAATAATCAACTAAAGATTGAGACAATTCCACGCAAGACCATCCATCAATGTTTAAAAATAGTCTGTGATTTTAGTCCACCTAAACTTCAAGAACTAGTAAATTTAAGTATATATTTCTTAGTATTGTCAATCTCAATGCAGAGGTAATTCGGTTACAATCACTCCACTTGAACTGTGAACGAATTTTCAAATAGAGACAATTTCATACAATATCCCTTTCGATAAATAAAAATTGACTGCGATATATGGTGGTCCACATAAAATTCGAATATAAGTAAATTTGAGTAATTTTTTGTTTCATTCACCTCAATCCAGGAATGGTTATTGTTGTAGATATCCATTTTTCGTGAACTGCAGTAGAACTATTCATATGTATACACTTGCTGTGCAGAACTGACCTTTTTTTGAGTCGCGGCGTGTATTGAGTCGAGATGGTATTGCAGCCAATCACTTCGTTATTAAAGTGGTGTGACCTTTTGTTAGGACTGTGATCGAATATCGAATAAGCAACCAAAGATTGAAAACATTTATAAGTGTGTGAAATAAAGAAAATTTTTACTAAAAATATGTTAATGAGAAAACTAAATATGTTGATTCGTCTCAATCCAGGAATGGTTTTGTAGCCAATCACTTCAGTAAAGCGGTGTGAACTTTGTGAATGAATCCGGTAGTTCGGAACCCACCTAAAACTGTAGGTCCAGCTCATAAATCGCCATCATCTAACTCATTACCCACGCACAGGTCTCAGACCTATGTTTGCTTCATCCTCAAAAAAATAAAGAAATAGGCAACCAAAGATTGAAACAATTTCGCACGATATCGATACGTTAAAATGGACTGCGCTATACTGTATATGTTAGTCCTTCTAAATCTGGAAGAGAATTTTTCATTTTTCATTCAACTCAATCCAGGAATGGGTTTGTAGCCCATTCTTTATTGGAGTGGTGTGAACTTATACTACACACGTTTTGTGTAAACATCACCACCAACGTAGCGGGAGAGTCAACTGAAAAAATATGTTGTTTCCATGCCGTGAATTTAAATTGAAAAATTCCCCACGTTCCTGGAAGCAGGTGGCATTGTCTCGTTTATTGAAACCTGTTTTAATGCTGCCAATAGTGGTTATTTATTTTATTGGCGCCCGTAACAAAGTTCCACATCGATCGAACAGCACTCAACGATAGAGTGTTGGCGTTTTGACCGCGTGTGATTTATTTTCCAACAATGAAATTTATCGCCTCCGCCCATCTGCATAGCCCGGGGGTGATGATTTATACGTTTGCAAATGGCTGTCTTTATAGGTGGCTGTGGATGGTGGTTTAGATGTGGCCCCTGTGGTCGGGGGGAGGGGGGTTGCGTGCAGCAGCATGGAGCTCCACCTTATTTTTATAGACAGCGACGTTCGTTCAATTCAAGATGCGAATTCCTGAGGGTTTTGTGCCTGTCTTTTTCTCCTATCTGTACAGCAGTGGTGATGACGAGAGACCTGAGGGATGAAGAAAGGGAAAAAGAAAGATAAGAGAGAGTGAGCGAGAGAGAAAAAAGTGGGGAGAGACTGTGGTGCAGCCTATTTGTCGGCTAAAATTGATGACACAAGTCGCTGTCAAAATTGGTATTGGAAATGGTGCACTCTTTTTCCCTCCATTGTTGCTCAGTGACTCCATCGTGTCTCCTTGGTGTGCTACTCAATTTTTCTCATCTCTCCATGTAGTAGACTCCATCTCTTTATTCGAATTATCACTTTATATGTCTTATGTATGTGTTTAAAGGTGATTTATGTTGTAGGATGGAAAATATTCAAGAATCTTGACAATTTGGTTTCTGTATGTGTCTGTTTTAAACTCTATTTATTTCCTGGATTTCTTGTTCCATGACGATCTGCGCTGTTAATATTAACTTTTTATGGTAAATTCAACGACTTGCAGTCAATTCGATAAATCGTTGCAAGTCGTTGAATAAATTGATAAATTGACTGCAAGTCGTTGAATTTACCATAAAAAGTTACTCTGTATCTACATTTGGGCCTTACCCGGAGATTTTTTTTCATCCATCTTTTACTATTATGTAAGGTGATGTCATATTCATCTTATTGATATATTGTTCTTATTAATTTATCTATTGAGGTTGTATGTTAGAAAACTTGAACGGCTGTACTAGGTGCGAATAAGACAAAAAGAAGATGAAAGGAAAAAGAAGTACAAGACGGCGACAAAAAGAAGTAGAAGGCAAAAGGAAGAAAAAAGGATGAAGATGTGGAAGTTGTGATAATCTGATAGAATAGAATAGAATGACTGCCTTCATTTTTTGCCTAGGAGGGCGAAGTTAGGGCGCAGCCGGCCCTCTCCTACACTTAACCCTCCAAAACAATACTTACTTACTAACTACAAAGTTGAAAATCGTTAAGAAGAGAAAAAAAAGTAAAACATATAATTTAAACTGAAAAAGCAATATAACAAAGAAACTATAAGGGGAAAACTATTAAAAATAGTTGATGGCCGCTTAGCGCAGTTGGTTGGGGCGTCGCAACTTCAGCTTGCTGTCGTTTAAGCGGTCGTGGGCTCGATTCCCGCTCCTCCATCTGACATCTATATGTGTAATTATTCCCCTCATTACCCACGCACAAGTCTCGGACTCATGTGGGCATCATCAGTAATAAAAAAAAAGAAAATAGAAATTAATCATTCACAGTGCATTCATAATCTTTTTAGAAAATGATTGAGTTACTGAGAGCTTTACCGGTAACTGGTAAAAATACCGGTGGCGGTATTGGTCTATTCAATTTTTTAAAGTATCTGAATTTGAGTAGACCAATCAGACGCTACTGGTAACAGTTACCGGTAAAGCTCCCAGGAACTCGACCTGGTAACTTACATTTATCCTACTTATTCTTATCATAATATCATGTCTATGATATTTCCTAGTAACAAAGGCTGTTTTTGATCTGAGTATAAGGTTCAACTATTAATAAATAATTGTATATGCAAGGACTTTGAGATCTGATTTTTGGTCGTGAATTTTCTCATTTTTGTTATTCTTCAAGTCCGTAACACGATATATGCAATTTATTGTTGTTATCTATAACAATTTTGTTAATATTGAAAGGGGGATGTTCTTTTTTCTTTTGAGTATTTTCTTATTTTTTCCTTCTTTTCTTTCTTCTTCTCTTACTTATTTTTCTCTCTTGTTTTGTATAAAATTTTACTCCTGGGAGCAACCCCTCATAGAGTTAAACTCAGTTCAACTGAAGCAATTTTTTTGCATTGTTTAAAATTTGATATTGATCAAGTTTAATATCGAGTTAGGACAATCTTTCTCAGTGTACTGTTTTGTGTGAAATAGATTAATTTTTTTTGGAGGATGAAGCCCACATAGGTCTGAGATCTGTGCGTGGGTAATGAGTTGGATGATGGTGATTGATGAGTTTTACCTACAGTTTTAGGTGGGTTCCGAACCACCGGGAAGTGATTTTACAGCAGAGAACAGTATCTTTTTCGCTGGCCAATTTTGAATTGGAAATTATAACTGAACTGGTTACATTAATCCGTAATAAATAATACATTTCTTATAAACTACAGCTGGTCAATTGAGCCATTTTCAATTTCATAAATTTCCAATATTACTAAATTTATTAGAAAACAACTTTATGAACTTTGTTGGAAAGTAACAGCTCGAAGGTGTAATTAACTTGTGACAAGATGAGCTACAAAGAAGTGGAAAGTAATTTTCGTAGGGCTCGAAAATGTGATTTAGTGAGAGGTAGCAGCGTTGAAAGTTTGCTGAGGTGACATCAGTATGGTTGGAAATTCGAGGTGAGGGTGAGGGGGAGGGAGGGAGTTAAATAATGAAGTTATAAGGGAATTAGCGTTACAGGAGCTGCAACGAAAACTTAACGGCTGTATTAGGTGCGAACAGAAGTAGACGTCGAAGAAGAAAAAGATGGAGAATAATAAGAAAAGGAAGAAGAAAAAGAAGTTACAGACGTAGTAGTAGACTTTCGTGCGACGCGAGCTCAGTTCTGGGCGTAGAATTCACAATGAAGAAAGTACTTACTGGAAGAACGTGAGGATTTAAGGATTAATGAAGTACTTGAATAGTTTCAGTGTTGGCTGTAATTCTTTTTTTCGTCGGTTTCAAGTTGAGGATTTTACAAAAAAAAAATTATATTCAACCGTGACAAGTTTAGCGCTTGTAATTTATGTGATAATAGTTCCTAACTATGACATCTCGCATTCAAGTCTATTTTGAAAGAAATGTCTTGGTGTTGAAAAAGTGATGTACTACCTTTCTTTAAAAAGTATTTCCTCCAAGACGAAGAAATCTACTTTTCCATTTCCATGAGTAAGAGTGCATTCGTGACGGCCATTTCACTCTGTTGTTAAGTGCATCGACACCCACAATGCACTTAAGTGGTTTTTTAAGTTTTTATTATATTAGTGGAAACAAGATGGATCTTCAACATCATAATAAAGTAATAATAACTTGGCTTATTTAGGTTTGGTGAAGAGTTATTAGGTCGTACCTGAAGCTCGGGGCCTCTCACGTGACTGTTTTGATATAATTTAGACTGATTAAAAATAGTTAAAAACTGTTTTTGTAATTTGTTATGATCTAAGGGTACGTCCAAGATGCACGCTGGTTTTCTGAGTTAGGTGATCGGCGCCGATCGCCGCCGAGTCGGCGTGCGTAAAGTCCCATGTTGCTAAGCGGGAGTGGCCATAATGCACCTGCATGCAGACTTTCGGCGCGCAGGCAGTCTGACTCAGATTTTTACCGGAATGATTTGTTCATTCTGGTTTCAGACAACCTGCTTGTGGGACAGTGATTTTCGTTTGTGGATTGAGTGTGTATGAGTGTTTATATTTATTTTGTTCCGATTAATATCAAAGATTTGGTATTAAAGGTGCAACTTAATCCCCCGATATGGGACAAACGCATTAAAGAACATTCCAATAGGAACATCGTTGATACGTGTTGGAGGAAGATTTCTTTAGAAATGAAGATTGATTATAAGGTCACAATAACATTTTTATATGTAATTCTGTAAGTAAAATACTCAAACAGAAGTTGTGAGCGTTTGGTGAATCACAGGATGGTGGAAGAGAGCTTAAATTAAAGATTTTGGTCCAAGGTATAAAATCCCTGAAATTTGTATTACATATTCTTTAGATATACAGTATACAAGAAGATTGATTGTGGTAATTGTTATAGTAACTGAAAATAAAAATATTTCTAACAATATTTTGTGTAAAATTTTGAAAATACTTTTTTGTATATAGTTTTTTATTTTGTGGATGAAATTTAAAACAATGTGCTTGTAACTCATTAACATACTACAAACTACATGTCACAATAAATTCGTGACTGTATCTTTAACTATTTATGAGATGATGCGTCATATGTAACCTGAAAAGGGGTTTATGGTAATTTGCCCAATTTTTAGTCAGCCTGTGCTCAATTTTTGACAAAATCAGTTTTCATCAGCAAGTAATTGCGGAAGTAGGTGTTTGTACTCCTTGTAAACAGATCTTAATTTATTAATTGGATGTATTTCACTTCTCATTGGTTTTAACTTGGTTGCAACATTGCCACTAAGCAGCAATAATGCTGTTCGCTTGTAAGTTCCATGGTACACTGGTCTTTTGGTGGCAGTTCTTCCTGCACGGACAACCTGCTTGCATAATGGCCACATCCTCCTGCCACTCGGAGTCAGACAGTCGGCGCTGAGAAATCTAAGTCTGACTACCTGCTTTTATCAGCGTGCATCTTGGACGTTCCCTAAGAATTCGAACGCTATTGCAAAATCAAACATTTTACTAATTTCTTTGCTTAGATATGATGTAACAACGAATGACGGCTATAAATAGTTAAAATATAATCTTTCAAAAACAAATTTAATTAGGCATTGAGAATGCTGTACAATGGATTGGATCCTTCACAGTTAAAGATTGTAATAACATTGTATCATTGATGATTCACAATTCCCAGTATGGCAATTACAGTATCATGAATACCAATTCTTATGCCTGGTCCATAATATAATTGACTCAAAATCAATAATGTAACTAGAATTTTAAAAATGGTAGCATATTTTCAAAGCAGCAGAGAAAATTGGGAAAATTTCTGCAGGTACTTACTTATTTTCCGTGAGTCGTAGCTGGTATCTGTTCAATCAGATAGAGATAAGATGCTATCCTGGGCTCTCTTTGTAAGGGTGACCGATTAGATTGGCCAGCGAAAAAGACACTGTTCCACTGTTCTCTGCTGTAAAGTCACTTCATGGTGGTTCGGAACCCACCAAAAACTGTAGATCCAACTCATCAATCGCCATCATCCAACTCATTACCCACGCACAGGTCTCAGATCTATGTGGGCTTCATCCTTTTCATCAATTATTTTCTACTATTTTCAAAGATTAATATGACTTGAATACTGCTACAATCACTGCAGTAACTCTTTTAAAGACACGTCTGCTAAATGATGTTTAGCATAGTAACTAGTATAAAAATTTGAAATTTTTTTTTAGGATGAAGCCCACATAGGTCTGAGACCTGTGCGTGGGTAATGAGTTGGATGATGGTGATTTATGAGTTGGACCTACAGTTTTAGGTGGGTTCCGAACCACCGGGAAGTGATTTTCAGCAGAGAACATTGTCTTTTTGCTGGCCAATCTAATCGGTCACCGTTACAAACAGGACCTACGAGAACGCAGCTTATCTATCTGATTGAACAGATACCTGCTACGGCTCGCGGCTATCTTATTATTTTTAATCTTTATTTTTAGGCTATATCTAATTATTGCATAGGTTCATTTTAAAATTAACTAAGATTACTTTCATGAATGAAACTATGAGCCAGAACAAATTTGAATGCCTGGAATTGTTTAACAACAACTAGAGTTTAGTTGGGCGAGGTTTTGAAGCCTTGCCAAGAAGTATGCATTCACCTGGAGCGACGCATGGAGATCATTCTGACCTACTTTCTGCTTGTTACTTTACCACAACAATATGTAGAGGCTTTCATGCAGGCCAGGCTCGAGAACAAGCTATTATGGTGCTAATCGATTTGAATGAGCTGTCCAATAATAATGGCTGATAGGCTAACCTTTAAACGTTTTATAATCCTGAATTAAACAAGAGTTCGTTTATTAAATGCATTTATTTTGCATCCATTCATGTCCACAAGCATATTTGTGATGTATTCATGTGTGATTCTATGTATTCATTTAAGCTTCCATGTTATATGCTCCATAACTTTTGTGATTGAAATTGAAATATTTTTTTCCTACAACTGCTCGTAAAGTAGTTCTTTACGTACTGAAAACTAATTGTAAAATACCTCTTTACTGCTCCGCAAGTGGTAAAGTACTTTACGCTCGCCAGCTGTTTTCTTTACGCTTCTGTTTTGATTTTGATGTCTTCTCATTGGTGGATCATGGAATCCGTGAAATTCACATAACCTCAAAAAAGTCGAACACTAACCAAATCCGCGCACGGTCTGTGATGTTACAAACTACAAACTTTTATTGTGTTGGAATCCAGAACTGAAGTTGTAGGAAAAATATTGTATGTATTTCGCGCGTGAAGCTTCTTTATCGCTCTCGCAAAATTACTGCGCTCCGCTGTGCGTCGCGCAGTAAATGTTTTGGCTCGAGCGATAAAGTCGCTCTTCACGCTCTTAATACATAAATAACTATTATTCTCCATAAAAAATACAAGAATGAAAAATATAACACATTATAATGTAGGAAAAGGTCATATGCTGAGTAATTATCATATGTTGAATTAGAATATCTGAAAATAACAAACTCAGAATGTTTGTGGATTCAGTCTATGAAATAGTCTCGTTGCATACTAAGCATGTTGTAATAAATAGGACAAATAAAAATGTTAATTGTTAATTCATGAAGTTAAATAATTTCTACGAATAATTCCTATAATAATATGTAGATGGGCACATGCCTGTGAGAGAGTAGCGAGTTCTAGTAGAATATCGTGATATAACTAAGGTAACCAGTATTCATTAGCTTATTTAACAAAACAAAGTAAAAACTTACATGAAGAGGGTAAGAAAAACTGATAAACTACTCGTAAATACAATATTTGTCACTTTCAAAAAGTATAGTAAGTAATGCTTGAGTGGTTAGGAATTTTTTCAGTTTTGAAAAACATTAACAAATAAAAATAAAATTAGAAAAGCATTAGTTGACCCTGTTAGTTGTATTTACCAATTCTCACCTTGACATACAGGAAAGGGCAAGGACGAAATTTAACAATTACATTGTTATTACCTGTTGACCCCTACATTTTTTTTTCTAAGTTCATTCCAATAATTTTTTTCAATTTTTTCCAAATCATACTGAAGCGTCACACTTCCCACCAGGTTTGTGTTGACAGTGAACCTTTAAAGTAGGTATTTGATTTTTGGGATATTCTACTGCAAGACGATTCTTAAAAAATTATTTTTGAATAATCAATAATTAACGTTATTTACTGTATTATCATGTACCTGATTCTTCAGAACCCACCTAAAACATTCTGTATATCCATAATATCATTATAATCTACTCATTACCCACGCACAAGTGTCGGACCACAGACAAACTAACCAGACCGATCACGCTAGTTCCACAAACACACGCTAGAATGCGTAGGTATAGCGCCACAAGCGCTTGTCATCAACGTCTGTTGAGATTCCCTCCATAAACTCACACATGTACACGCGCACGCTCGCTCCTGTGCGTATACAACTATGCTTCGTCATCTATTCACACTTCTGGCGCTGTTCTCATATTCTGCATTCTGCATTCGCATCTGTATTCTACAAGCTGCCTGGTATTTTCTGTCGATGAGCGCAACTCGGAATCTTCCTTCAAGTTGTTACTTGTTAACGTTAGTCAGTTTATAGTCATGAGATAATAGCACAATTTTGCCGATAAAGTTGAAATAATTTTTTATTGGAACTAAAAATTCATAGTTAGTTCCAATTTTTTAGCCATTTTTTTCGTTTTTATAAAAATACTCAATTAAAATATTTTTGTTTCAAAAGTTTCTAAATACTAGTATTACACTACATTTCACATCTACATTTTATAGTTTGCTAAATAAATGGATAACATTGCTAGTTATTTAAAGTTTTAAATTTAAATTCAAAGTTTCTAATTCTGTTGATTTGATAGGTTTATAACTTATTCGTGGAGTTTTTCTTTCAAGTTCTAATAAATATTTCGTAATCAATAATTATATTAATTTTATACATTCAACGCTTAGAGTTCCTGTACTTTTCCAATAAGAACATGAATAATAGTCATAATTTTGGTGGTTAAAAAAAATAATGTAAAAATTAATTGTTAAATAGATTATAGTCTCTAGTTTCAAATGTTTCATGTTTTAGTTGTTTACTTTAATAAATTTATGGATGAAAGTTAGAGTAGGCATATTTATAATTTAAAAAAATAACCAGAAAATGATTTCTGGTAAGCACGTTTCAACAATATTTTATCTAAATTTAACATTTTGAGGAAGTTTCATTTCCATCTACGTGTTTACTTCCGTTAACTTTTTCTAGGAATAATTTTATGTTACCGTTTAGGCCGACTGAACACCGACTATTACACACCTCTTTTGAATGACAAAAAAAAAAATGTAAAACTGTTTCAAGAAACAAATACACCGATTCAACGGAGTATTGAAGGACCCGATATATCATACGTATTCTATACTAAAGAAATAATAATACTTGGATTTTTATTTTGAATATTTATACGGACTTTTCACCGCTACAAAACCCGCCCGCGGATAATCCAAGACTGTGCATCGAAATTTTCCTAATGTACTGACATTCTTACTTACATTCAACAAATTGTTAAGTTATTCAACTTACTTACAATCCCAAAAACCTATAAAATTTATTCAACAGAAAGTCAGAATATTTTTCATGTCACTTTTTATTTTAAGCACCTCTCCTCTACGAGAGGATGATTTCTTGAAACAACTTCACATACATATTTTGCTCACTTTGCAATGCCTAATGCCTATATTATTTATTTATCCTCTACAAAATAATATAAAAATAAAACATTTTTTAAAGTTTTCGAAATTTTCGCTAACCCGTTTGACTTTTCTAGTGGTAACAATGTATATTGAACTTCCCTTACTTGCCTCACACCTCCAATCAAAAAACCTAAATTACTCACAAACAAAAAGTTTAAAATTTATTTAGACCCCCATTTTTGAACGTGGTTTTGTTTTTCACCCCCCCCCCCCCAAATACCGGTGAATTACGGTATCAAAAAGCGTTCAAATTACATTTAGTAAGTAGAACACTTATTAACATTTAAAAAGTTGAAAATGTTGACCCTGTCAAAATAAAAAAACTGAAATTCCCCCCCCCCCCCAAAATGTGGAAATGGGGGAAAAAATCCCGATGTGGCTCGCCTACGAGAACAGTTGGGCACCCCAGTATTAGTGGCTTGTAATTCGGTTTCAATTTCAACTGTCACCGCTCAAAACTACTCTGTGTATAGTAAGTTGATCCAAACTTGATTTTTCCACACTTTCGTCTGAATTCAAGATTTTCTCAATTCGAAATAATGCTTTTTAATAGAGAATAAATTGGGTGGAAGAAGGTTCATGTTGAATACATTTTAGGTTAAATATTTTATTTGTCTCTGGTTCGCAAGCCATCCCTATGAGGTTCAAAAACCAAAGACCAATAAACCCCTCGTCCACCTCTTATGAGATATAGGCTAACTACAATATTCTAGAAAATGGTAGTAATTATCTTAAGACAATTGGCGACCCCAAGCAAAACGCATTTGGCGGCCCTTCCGTTTGAAATATTGTGAATTTAATAATGGTGTAAGCCTGTCAAAATATCACAACAGGCTTTTTTCACATTGAATAATGAAAACAAATTCTAGTATGAAATGTTTTACAATGAAATATCAATAAATAAATAATTCAATTGAGTTATAGAATAATATAATAAATTGTCATAGTATTCAGTAGGCCTTATATTCGAAGCAACTGTGATTTAGTAACAATTTACTTATTTATTTGATTAATATATTTCAATACAAATAATACTGACCTTAATGATATTGATACAAATTATACTGATCAAAAGAAACATTGATTAATGATTATCACCATCACATCATATCAAAATAATATAAAGTGAAATATAACTTTTATTTTTGGTAGCAAAATCGTTGGTAAGTTTGGAGAAGTTAAGACGGGCAATGCTGTTTTTGATGGAAATAATTTTTTTTATTATTTTGTTGTGCAAAAACATCGTAACTGTGCAGTGACTTTTGTATTTCTATCGGTCACCGCTACAGATTCTGTCAACGAGCGCCGTGACTTATCTTATCTGAGTTACAGATAGCGGCGCTAACCGTTCGGACGTATCACTTCCCATAGTTATTTATGATGTATGTATTTTCCCCCTTGGAAAATACTTTATCCGCCATTGATTTTACACAAATGTTTTTTTTTAATTCTTGCTTGTAGGGTATTCCATATTCCCAGACGTTTCAGCCCCCCCCCCCCCCCTTGGAGAGATCATGGTTCCACCACTGGGCGATAGCGTAGGGTTAGCGTAGGTTTATGAAATCTATTATCTTATATTATTATGATTATTTCTAATGTTTTTGTGAGTTATTTGAGAGTTGATCAATAATAATCTTATAATGTAATAACTTGGCAGCCCCAGGAGCCAGCCTTATTCGCAAGCCTATAAAGCCGGCCCTGACTATATATCAAAACCTGATGAAGAAAAATCTTACAAATCATTGAAAAGTTATAAGAATTTTTTTAGATATTCAAATGAATTTTTATTAATTCCACAATCTTACTGTAACATATCAGTCATCAGTCAATAAAATCTTAGCACAAAGTTATAACAATGTATTTTCGATATTTTTTTATGCATTTCACAGTATATTTATCCTATGTATATTATATTTATTATTGCACAAATAAAAATTTGTTTACTGTACTTAAATTACCTGTTTATTTATCATCCTTTACTTATAGCCTGTTTGTTTAGTTATTTGAAAGTTCACCCCATTTCATAATATTGTATGACTGTGTCCTTTTCAGGTTAATTTAAAGGTGGACACTAAAAGATAAAATAGCGAAATTGGTCTGGAAAGTCAAGAGGTATGAGTTTTAGATGATTTCATACAATCGAATATATTTATGAGAATATTATGAATATAATACAGTAGAATTTATTCATCTAATAAGTAATTATTAGACCCTGGAATTATCTTATTAACTGTCGGAATAATTGAAGCATGTTTCCCTAGATGCGTTTTAGTGGTGCAATGCCATGAGTCAAATAAATAAATGGCTGTCATTGGTTTAGTTGGTGAGTGACGTCACTGTCATCCAATGACAGCCATTTATTTATCTGGCGAAAGGCGCTGCGCCGCTAAAACGCGTCTGTGGAAGCATATTTTAAACATATATATACATACTGTTAAATATAACTAATATAAATATAATATTAGTTAAATATAACTAACTTACTGCTGAAAATAACTAATCAAGCTCTGCCAGCTTAAGCTTTCTGTTTCTTTTTTATTCTGTACTTTAACTCAAAATGGGGTGATTTTTTCAACAAGAGTTGAATACGCCTTTTGCTCAACTGTTCAAAGTTATGCCTATATCTCGGAAAGGTGTTATTTATTCAAACAGCGCTGAATACGCCTTTTGAAGTTTTAAAAGGCTCAAACAAATTTCCGCCAAAAATCCCAACTTTCAATTTTTCCCTAAATTTTGCACCCCTACAATAATAGCCCTCGCATTCAAATCAAGGGGTGGCATAGCATTGTTCGTAATGTGTCCTCAACTTACCTTTAACCTCCAATTACAAAACCCTTGAAAAATCATTTAACAAAAAAAAATCATTTTTTTAACATGTTCCATTTCAAGCGACCCTCTTTTTCTAGGGGATTATTTCTCAAATGCATGTTCTGCTGACTTTCTAATGCCTTAGGGGTGACTTTTAAAAATTATTCCACATCGCATTTAATACAGATTTTTTCATTATATATGATACAAGAAACAAATTTTCAAACATATTAATATTTAAGAAGTCCACAATTTCAACCCCCTCATTTCTTTTGAAGAGAATCCATTTGTGACGCACACATCCCAATAGATTGTCTTGCGCTTAAAAATGAAAAATCAAGAAGCTTTTCATTAAAAAAAAATTAACAAATTTGTACAAATTTCCAGTTTTAAACCACTTTCATCCCCTTAAACGATATATTTTTCCAAATCACCATTTCGTTTAACACAAAAATCACTATAGAATAAAAAAAAAAATTCAAAAATATCAATGTCCAGCTTTATCAAAAATTTTTATCCCAACCTAAACCCCACAAAAACCAAATTTTCCAAAAACGTTTCACAACAACTTATAAACCATCACCCAATTCTGATTTAAAACTATTTAAAAAAAAAAACATTTATCAAATTTTCAACCCCCCCTTTACCTGGTAGCTTGGGGCACTTTTTGGAAATGTCAGATTCCTCCCTATGGATTTGAGCCTAACCGAGAATAAACCACTCACCTACAATCGAACCCCCATCATTGAATCTTCAATATCAATAAGTGAATGAGTAATTCCAGAGTTGCTAATTTAATTACTTTGAAGAACTTTTACATGAAGTAGCGATAACTCAAATATTCCCGCATTGCAACATGTGCTGCTCCCCGTGGACGAGTTTTCTATCCGTAGAGTGCCGACAATTCAAGTATTCCCGCACTGAAACAGTGCTGCTCCCCGTGTTGAAATCATTGACGCGTGGCGCTATCTCTGAATTAAATCATTAACTAGGAAATCCGCAAGCGACGTGATCGATCTGGTTCTTTATCTGTGGTCGGACTCATGTGGGCATCCTTAGCACGTTAAAAATTGGAACAGCTTATCGTTTTGTGTGGAAAGATTCAAGCCTTTTTTTATTGCGGATGATGCCTACTTGAGTTTGGAGACTTGTGCTTGGGTAATGAAGTGAATGGGGTGATTGATGAGAAACATCCATGGCTGCTGAATGAGATTCAAACCCAAGGCTGCAGGAAATGAAGCAAGCCAGAATCTTATCGAATCACAGACAAGCGATCCAACCAGCATTAACAGAGCCGCGATTCATGATTTTTCCGTATAATCCTTATGTGGAAATGAGACAATGATAGTGAGTTTTTAGGAAACTATTCAGCATTTGGCATTGGATTGTCCCACAATGTTCCCATCTCAAAGAAATTGGTAAATAAAAACGTGTTTCATGAATGTAGCTAGCGGGGACATCTTTTAATGTGTGTAATTAAGCACAGCTTTTGCAAAGCATGTGGAAGTTGGCCAGATAGGTTGTTTATTTGCAAATTACTGGCTCTTTATTCTGGGTCAATGTCGGGCCCAACCCATATCTGTTCAGATAAGCCACGCTATGCATGTATTTCGACCAGCTTTCTCGTACGCTTTTCTCATGCTAGATAAAACTGTCAGATTGGAATTGACAGCACCTGCTTATTGACTCTGAATGTGAATTCCTGGAATTGTTAAAATCACTCATCGTGACTGTTGCTTAGATTTGATTTATATCCATCGTGTTAGTTAGCCCAGTCAAATTAGACATAATAATGCCGTTTGAGAAAAATTATTTCCGGAGTTTTTAAAATTGGCATAGTTGGTCCGTGGTGCAAATGTTTAAAGAAACTAAAGAGTCCCGCTGGAGAGCTAAGGTGAGGGGGCCCTGTTTAGGTGACCCTTTTGATTTTTTTTTTTTTAATGCGGATGACGCCCACATGAGTCTGGAGACATGTGCGTGGGTAATGAGGTGAATGATGAGAAACATTCATGACTGAATGAGATTCGAACTCAAGGCTGTAGGAAACGAAGCCAGCCTAAGCCTTATCTTATCACAGACAAGCCCTCCAAAAACTGCGCTACCAGAGCCAGAGTTTTTTGCTTATTGCTCAAATAATAGCAAGCAACTCTTTAGTAGAGTTGTGTTAAGGTTGAGTTGCATTATGATTTTGAGTGTGTAAAGTGATTTTTAATGTGTAATTGAGAGAGATAGAGTAAGAAATAAAAAACAATATTCCTATTTATTTGCAATTTTTCAATACTCACTGTGTCTGATGAGACCCATAGTGGTACAAAAACTAAAAAAGGTAGTTTACAAAACCACAAGTGAAAAAACACTATTAGTACATTTTACGCTACATAGCATGTACATTTATATTGTTTGTACATAGTACGCTTGAAATGCTAATGGAAAAAGAAATAATTTGTAGATAAAAAAGTAATAAAGCATTAGGTTGAATATACGAGGACATCAATTCCAAATAACAATCAATCTGGGAAGTGAAACTATTGAAAGAAGAGACCGAAAAAGAAAACTAACAAAATTTATTTTATTTCCACTATTCTATGCTAATTCCATCCATTGTATAGTTTAAATTTGAATTAAAACAGGCGTTTATTCAACTTATAGTTAATAAAGCATGATCTGTATCGTGCAAATTATCACGAAAAGAAACAATTTAATTCAAACATTTCTCCCTCTTCATTCATCCTCATTCATTCTTCATTCGTTCCTCAGATCCTTACTTCTATATTTTACTCATTGAAGGTAACTTTATTCCAATAAAATGTCCCCAGTGATTTGAATGTTTGTAATGATAAAAAAGTGCATTTTATTTTAGTGCGTCCAGGAATCTGAATCCTCCTGTCGATAAAATAGCACTTCATTTCAACCCAGCTCATAAATTCTACAATTTTTTCTAATGTTGAGCATACTGTGTAATGAATCTTCGCTGTCGATAAAATAGTATTTCATTTCAAACCACCTCATAAATTCTGAAAAATGAGGATGCAATGAACAATCTTTGCTTCATTAGGAATACGTTGAGAAAACATTCAAGTACCGTATCTCAGGAGAGCACGGTTCGGTTGACGGGTAAGCAAGCTATCGAGTTTCCGAATGCCCGCTGGGATTGAGCGGACTGTCGCGGTCAGAATTCAGGAAAACAGAGTGGGAAACTGTTTCAGATAGCATTTCCAATGCGCGCAAACGATAAACAAAGTGAAGAAAAACTCGACGGGCGGCGAGTTCTCAGAGGAATTTGAATTGACACTGAGTTCCAAGTGTGCTACTGGACTTTTATTTCGTTTTGTTTCCACCAATAACACGTTCTTTCTCCCGTTTCTTTCTTTCTTTTACATCTTCAAGTTTCGTGAAACTCACTACTTCTTGCACGGCTTATTAGGCAGCTACTTTAACTTTTCGCAGCCAGTCAAGTTCGCCCAAACCAACCCCCCACCCCCCCGTGTCGGCTTCTGCTGAAGAAGAAGATGATGATGAGGAGGAGGAGGAGGAGGAGGAGGAGTAGGAGGAGGATGAGGAGTAGCAGAATGAATAAGAATAAAGCCGCCGCCCTTGAAGGAAAAGTTTTGTCTCAAAGCAAAGAAAGGACACAAGGCGGCAAAACAGCAGTTCTTACTAATCCGGTAGTCTGCGAGTAGGCGCAGCCTTTCTCTGCAAGTTTCAACTGTGAATAAATGCGAATACAGAAAAGATTCTAGAGGTCTTCTCCAGTCTCTGACGATTGGAGCCATCTATACAGATAATCCGCCATCCGGAAATTCCCATTGAGTTTGACGATTGATTGTAGGCAGTAGCTTTGACAATGCAATAAAGAGGCCAAGAAAGAAAACGCAATAAAGAGGAGAGAAAGTTACACCTTTGCTGGAAATACGATCGGAAGTCGCCTCTTTGTGCAGAGGAAAACCAAGTCACAAGTCCTCCTATAGTCAATAATTAAATGGCAAGGAGAACGATTGAAGATTCCTCCCATAAACAATAATTTATCCTCCCTTAATCTAATTCTGTATCCTTTGAAAGGAAAGAAAATTAATAATTTCTCTTACAATAATTTAATTTTGAATCTTTTGAATAAATTAGTTCTTTGAGTTGGAAGATTGAAGATTGCTTCTATCAAAAAATAATTTTATTCTGCATTATTTGAGCGGAAAGGAAACATGTTAGCTAATAAAATAGCCTTGATTTGAATTCATGAATTAACTAGTTAATCTATAAAAGAAAATAAAAGTTATTAATATGATTTAGATTTTTCAACGAATTGAAAACTACCAAATACTGATGAATCTTATGCATCAAATTCAATGGAAAGGAAAATGGATAAGCTAAAAAAAAACTTTAAGAGAGAAAAATAGAAAACCAACTACGGAAGAATTTGTAATTAAGTGCCAGATTGATTGAGCATGTTTTTCATATAATATTGTAAACGACTATAACTTTTTCCATTTTGCACCATCACGAATCTTTTCAGACCAATTGAAAATTGTGGAATTGCAAATAGATAGAAATATTCTTACTTGCTACTTAATTCAATGCTTATTTTATTCAATTAGTAACATGTAATTTTGTAAAACTAACGTGATAATTTTTCGCATGTTCTAATATCTTATTAAGAAATAGACGAAATAGTGGCATCTCGACACATATTCATATAGTGGGAGTCACAAAATTCAGTATTACAATACTTTATATTAGAATTATGACTTTGAACATACATTATTTTCTGCAATGTTAATTTTTTTATTGTGAATAAACTCCTCTGATAGTGCTGTGCTCACAACCATAAAAATTATATTATTATTATTATTATTAATTACTTTACACCCTAAAAAACACTACACCCTTAAAATCACAATCAAACTCTACCTTAACACTACACAAGTGTTGCTTACTATTATTTAGCTCTCGGGTGATTCCACGTCAAATAAACACACTTTTTGTTCACCCTCTCAAATTTTGATGAAATTTGGTAAACTCTTGGTGAGTGATGAAAAATACGTAATATTAGATTTTGATTCCAGTCTGTTCACGAGTTACAGTCATTCGAAATTTAAAAAAATATCTAGAAATTGGAAATTCGTTATGTTTTAAATTGCTCTAGCAGCTTGTGCAACCAAGCTAGAGAGCTGAAAATAGCATCATTCTGCAGAATTTTCTTGCTCTTGACAGACCTCCTCATTGATTAATTTTCCACTGATTTTGATTTTGCCATTCATTGACTAATTAATTTCTCATTATTAATTGCTCTCATAGAATCAATCAAACTTGACCTTCCAACTTCCTTAACTATCATGTAGTTCTCGCTAATTACAATAATACAATTTTACAATAAAACACTCTTTTTTGTTCACCCTCTCAGATTTTGATGAAATTTGGTAAATTCTTAGTGAGTGTAGAGACTAACAAAAATGCGTAGTATTGGATTTTGATTACAATCTCTTTACGATTTACAGCCATTCGAAATTTCAAAAAAATTCCAGAAATTGGAAATCCGTTATTTTCTAAATTGCTCTAGCTGCTAATTACAATAATATCATCAAAAGCAGGGTTTTAAATTCTATTTTTTTTATCATGATTGAAATACAATCAATGTTAAAATACAACAGGCTATTGCTCAAACTGGTTTCCTCTCAAAATTTCAACTAAAAAATTCTTTAGGTCTAAGTAACACTAGAAATTTCACACTCTAAAGCCCAAAATTACCGTTCGGCTAATAAGTTTTACTAATCAAATCTAGTTTCCTAGCTTGTAGACTTCTATTGAAAATATAGTCTTGAAATGTCAAAAAGTTGATTCCAGCTTGTACTAGCAGCTCTCTGATCAATATTGATTACAGCCAGGCGCTGCCAACGTTCTGTAATAGAAGAATGAATGATGGCTCGATAATTGCGTGGTGAAGAACGAAGAACGTGTCAGCAATATTTTGAGATGCCCTGAAATTCGCTCAATGTGTAGGCGACCTCAGATTGTCTTTTTAACCGTCAGGTTTTCATCTCATTCTATTTTTCACCGCCAATTATCCATTTCTCTTGTCTTCCTTTCCACAAAATTCACTCTTGTCTTTTCCTGCCAATTTTCTTTCTCACTTTTGTCTTTTCCCCGCCAATTTTCTTACTCACTTTTGTCTTTTCCCGCCAATATTCTATCTTACTTGTCTTTTCCCGCCAATATTCTATCACAATCTGTATTTTCCCGCCAATATTCTATTTATTTTGTCTTTTCCCGCCAATATTCTATCTCTATTATGTCATTTCCTGCCAATTTTTATCCCACTCTTGTCATTTCCCGCCAATGGTTTACTTCGCTCTTGTTTTTCCCGCCAATCCACTATCACTCTCTTCTTTCTGTTGCACCTAAATTTTCATCTCACTTACTCTCGCCTCCATTAGTTTAATAGCTTTTGAAATGTTGTTGCGTCTGGAGGCATACTTGTGAATTACCCGGTGGAATTACTTCAGTAGATTGCTAGCTTTGTAGTTGACACTTGGGCACTTGAAGTGTGGCTGATGAGAAGTATGGAGCTATGTGGGTTAAGTATTGGTGGAAATTATTACAGTACTAATAAAGGATGAATGCTATATTTAGTGGTACAATTTAGTTATTGTTCATCAACCATCAGTAAGTTTTGTTTAATAAATTACCTTCAGTAATGCGAAGCCTTCCAAAAGAAAAATTAAAAAAAAGTAAAGGGATTGTTTAAAAGTGAGGTTTTTATACCATAGAAGAATACCTCAACAGCGAAATCTAGTCAATTACTTGACAAGAAGTGTTTTTGACAAGATTCGTGTATATTTTATATTTGCTGATTAATAAAATTATTTTTGAAAAAACTAACTCGACCGATGCTAAACTGCACAGAAGAGTTGCGCAAGAGATTCAAATTAATTAATTTATAATAAATAATTTACTGGTACTGTACAATCTATTCTAAGAGTAAGCTTACTTCCAATCATGTACTAAATGGTCATTTTCAAAGAGTTGATCATATAAACAATTTTTTTTTTTAAATAAAAAAATGAAATTGAAACTAATAATTTTAGGACTTGTCTAGTACTTCAGTGCTATGAAATTTTTAACTTGTATGTTACTTTTTGTGGAAAGGACCTTAATACCTACCACCTAATAAAGAAAGGAAATAATTGGTTAATAAAAAGTCGTATCCAATGATGAATCCATGATAGTATCATTTTATGTGTGTCACTGATAAACTAAGTTGAAGTCCACCAATAATGCCCTTTGATGAAATTTTATCTTTTGAAGTTTTCTATCATTTCTTTCCAGAAGATATAAAAAAACAAGGTACTGCTGTGCTGAACCATTCAGTAGCAACTTTAATTTGACACTAGCTTGCTTTGCTTTATAGATTGAGCACTATGTCAAATTCATTTTTTTCAGTTTTTCATGAATTATTTGCATTATATATTCCTGGATTTCTTGTTTCATGAAGAACTGCGTTGTTAATATTAACTTTTCAAGTGAATTCAACGACTTGCAGTCAAATTTTTATTAAAATAAGTAGTATTTCACTTACTTCTGTAGGCCGAACGTTTTCGAGTTGCTAAAACCCTTCTTCAAGTCCCACCTTTAATAAAAATTTGTCTACAAGTCGTTGAATTCACTTGAAAAGTTAATACAGTATTAACAACGCAGTTCGTCATGGAACAAGAAATCCAGGAATATATAATGCAAATAATTCATGAAAAACTGAAAAAAATGAATTTGACATAGTGCTCAATCTATAAAGCAAAGCAAGCTAGTGTCAAATTAAAGTTGCTACTGAATGGTTCAGCACAGCAGTACCTTGTTTTTTTATATCTTCTGGAAAGAAATGATAGAAAACTTCAAAAGATAAAATTTCATCAAAGGGCATTATTGGTGGACTTCAACTTAGTTTATCAGTGACACACATAAAATGATACTATCATGGATTCATCATTGGATACGACTTTTTATTAACCAATTATTTCCTTTCTTTATTAGGTGGTAGGTATTAAGGTCCTTTCCACAAAAAGTAACATACAAGTTAAAAGTAGTTACAAGTAGTTGAATTCACTTGAAAAGTTAGCATTATATATCACCATAGCAACAAAATAAAATTTTTCGGCTCAAAGGTTTTTATGAAAATTTAATATTTTAAACTATTTTTAACTGTTTTAAGTGTTTCGTTTCAAGTGAACTTTTAAATTAATAGTGGTTAAATCAGAAGATTCATTTTGTCATTTTTGTAGCAAAGATTTTTAGCAAATCTTGAATTTTTAGTCTGTGTTAACCCCAATGTTTTTGGACAATGTAACATAATATTCAAAATTTGTGAAGGGAGCCGTTTTGGACTTGAGTCTGTTGCACCTTCACATTCGTTGTAAATTTGTCACAATAAATAAATAAAATTATGCTATATTGCGCTTGCATTATAAATTGAATTGTTTTTTCTGTTTCAGGTGAGTGAAATGAAAATCATTGAAATATCATGGGCTCTTATACTGTGAGTAAAAAAGTTAGTCTTATTTGAAGTACATCTTCTATATTCTATAATTTGAAAATTTTATCCTTTTGTATGTTTTACAGTTTTGGATCAATATTAGTTATGGAAAGGAAAATTTCATGAATATAATAGCCAGGCCCGGTTTCACATTTTGATTATTTATTTAATGGAGTTGTCAATTTTCGCAGCAGCGGAGGTCTCCGGCATTGTTTATAGCATTTAAAGGATTTTCCAAAATTAATATCTTGTTAACATTTGGAAAAATTTAAGAAAAATTGAAACACCTTTTTAATAACTCGAGGCTCTCTGAACACTCTTCAGACTGGAATTACCTAATGAATCTTCTGGTGAATTTCCTTAAACAAACTATCAGCTTGGTAAATAGATTTTTGTTGGAAATTACCTCTGCTACTTTTGAACACATTCTATGCTCAAAACGCTTAATTTGGCATTCACATGCATATACCAGTTGCACAAACGTTGATCAGAGTTTGATGGCAATTACTTGTAAGAATTCTACGATTCAATCAATCAATCAATTTATTTACAGTATCATTACAACAAAGGTCCTTCTTAACCAGTAGGTTTTTCAGGAGGTGCCATATATTGATTTAATACAAGTAAATGCTATTCATGAACAGACTAAAAAGTCAGAATTTCCAAATAACATAACCTTCAATCTACATGACACAGTAGGCTACGACACTAATTATATATTATAATTTCTAGTTAGAAAAAAGATTAAAAATAAGAATTCCAATGGTAGATTGGCGACCTAAAATAAATCGGCGTTTATGCAACCGGCCGGAAATAATTGAAAGTAAAAAGTAGATTTTATTAATAATATAATGGTACAAAATGGAGGAAATATCAGATTCTCTTGTATCTTGTGAGACATTCTTTTTTATAAAAACATGATTGATAGACAAGTTGGACTGGGTGTCTCAAAAAGTGGCAGCAGGGGCCGAAATTCAATTCCAACAAGAATTCGGTTCAAATTGAACAATTGTTATGATTGATGGCGTGCTTTGAAAGTCCGTGGGTTTGTAAAAATGAGTCGAGGAAAATTACAAGCCTCACTGCCCTAAAGAAAAGGATCACCGCTTCGTCGTGGCTGAAAAATTGCCGCCATTAGTTGTATCCTAGAGGATAATGTGAACTTTCAGCTGGGATCTTCCATCGTTTTTTCACCATTTGTGGCCCTGGTGAGTGTGTATTGGGGGGGGGGGGGGTATCTCTTTGTAGAAAGATGGGGGGATTCTCAGTATAGGGTGACAACCTGACATCAAAACATTGCCACAGCCAGATGTCCCCTGTTCTATACCTTATATGTTTTTGGCTGATGTGTTATTTGAAATTAGTCAATGATTCATTTATTTATTCAATCATGGAGACAAGAGGTCACCCCTTATGTGTTTCATATGCAAAAGTTGAGCTAATATGAGAAAAAGGAAAAATATATGTATACAGCAGGAACGCCATTGCAGTTCAACCTATTCTGGGGGTGGTCAAGCGGTATAAATCGGACTAATTATTTGTTCAAAAATCTATCTAAATTGTTTGAATTTTGGCTCAATGCTCAATTATGGGACCTATTACTATGTCAGCAAGTTAATATGTTATCTCAATGGAGAAATGTTATCAATAAGGTTAATATGAAATAACTGTGAAGAAAAACATGAGATCTGACAGCCGTCTTGTTTCTAATGTTTTCATTCTTAATAAATTTCTAAGACTATTGGTGGGGAAATCAAAAGGAGATTATGAAATTTGCTAAATTAGCTGTCATTTGCTAATTTCTAGTGTTGCTGATGTTTCTAAGAATGATGAGGGCTTGTGTTCTTAGTGGGCTGGTCGACTAACATAAATATTTCATAGTTCCCATAGTCCCGTACCCTAACCACATGTGTTTTTAACTGATGTTTTTTCGCTATTTCTATTCAGTTATCATTATTTTTGCTAATTTCCAGTGTTTGCTAATTATTTGAATTAATTTGCTTATTAATTCCTTATACCAGATAAAAAACCTTTTTTTCATAATTAGTAATTGTTATTGAAGTTTTGACCGTTACTGCACTAAATCGTTCAAGATAAAAATTCAATTTTATTTCAAATTAAAATCACCTACAATTATAAATACACAAAAATAATATCGAAATACGACAAAATAAACATATATAAATATACAATCAATTTGCAGAGAAGATGAAGGTAGGGTGCGGAGTTGAACAACCTTTCCCTTGTATTAGGAATAGGTTCCCAGAAATGGACTCAAATGTTCTCCTGAAAATAAAGACATCTTTTTATCAAAATCTTTCCAGGTGTTTCTGTAGGCTCCTCAATGGTGTTTCCTGGGTTTTTTTTTTGTAAGGCTTTACAATACAGCAGGCATGGATAATTAATGTATTGACAGATAGAGATCATGATGTGAAAGAGAGGCTGTCACTAACAGTGGTAGCGCTCTCATCTCATTCATTCCCTGGCGCTATGCCATGCATGAAAGCATGACTGATGTTGTCTGCGCCACTCCAATTGACATTTCTTCTTCTCATGTCAATGTCGTGCAATCGAGTGTTACCATAGTTGCAAGTGATGAATTTCACACGATGAACTTTGCCAATATGGATGGCGAATGGAGTTTGAATATGCACCTGTCTATCATTCAAGGCTATGCGCCGCTGCTCTAGTCTGACAGCACTGCATCATAGCCTTTCTGTATCACATTTTGCACTCATGAATTGAAACTATCCGTCAAACTAATCCTTGAACTATTTGTCAGCTAGCATTTACCCAATAAATAAATATTTCTATTGGAGCAAAAGATAGAAGGTTTAATCTTATACAGAGTGACCACGAGAAACATTTACATTTTAGAAATAAAAAAGCAATATTAATTTTTCTAACAAACATATCGTATGTAAACACGCGTTGTCCTACCAACCACTGCTCCATTGTGACTGAGAATACTGAGAAACAAAAATGGCCGTTCTTTGGAAGGCGAATGAAAGCTCCCCCACCATGCCATGACTCACCACTTCTGAGTACAGTCCCATCCAAAATGTAAATGTTTCTCGTGGTCACCTTGTACATTACACAGTTCAGCTAATAATTTTGCAAGGAGTTGAAAGTAGTACCGTTTTTCAAGGAGCTTCAGGTCTTAACTTTAAGGCAGTTGTACATAAAAAATTGATATTGTTTATAAATTGCAATAGAGATGTATTCAGAATAAGACAATTTACTTACCAAAATAAGACCGTTAACAAATAAAATCCTCATACCTAACTGGAATAAAAGTATTTGCAGGCACCAAATACATCATTTTTGCTGTAAACTATTCAATATCTTACCAACTGAACTATTATCATTTAATGATAAAAAATCATCTATTTTTAAAATTGTAGAATGGGTCAAAGAGAATACCTTCTTAAAAATAGGAAATTTAATCTAGTTTCTTGATCTTTTATGTGTTATTTGTATTTATTATTTGTACTTATTTGTTACTTATGCTTATTTTATTGTAGCTGTAGTGATTTTTACTATTTTATGTTTCCTTGGTCGATCTGGCGCTCAAGCTATGCTTTGCTGGGTCGAAATATGGGTAACTGAATAGTCTAGAATCTTAGTTAATTTCTTATTATTTAAATTGATGTATTTTTGTTTGATTGGGAAATAAATCTTATTCTTATTCTAATTCTAGTAGACAAAAACTTGGAATTATATACCAGTATATTTTCACCCTATGCATAAAATTGAATAATTAAAAAATATATAAGAAATAATTAAAAAAACACTGTTTCTGCTGTAAAATCACTTCTCGTTGGTTCGGAACCCACCAAAAACTGTAGGTCCAACTCATCGATCGCCATCATCCAACTCATTATCCACGCACAGGTCTCAGACCTATGTGGGCTTCACCCTAAAAAATTAAACTTCGTATTGTTGATAATTAAGCGTCTATTGGCGCTATAGAGTGTAATGTTTATTCACTCATTCATACTCATAAAATACTAGATATTTTTTGGTAGATATCTTCACTTGACGACATACAGAACTGTTTAGTCTAATATAAATAAGAAATTGGAATTATTCTTTCTTGCTTGGGACACAACACTTTCTGTCTCAATCAAGAAAAAAGAATTCCAAACGTATTCATTTTAAACAGTTCTGCATGTCGTCTAAGTGAAAATGTCTATTATTTTACACGCAGTTCGTCATGGATCAACAAATACTTCGTTAAAATAATACATTTTTTGTGAAAGAACAACAGGCTTTCAGCCCAATACGCTTCAATTATGTACTAAATTTTAAGTGGAGTCCATTCCAAACAGCCTATTTTAGACCGTTCTCCCAATTTACGACTCCATGAGAACATTTTTACCACTTGATATTTTTGAAATATTGTTATCAAATTTTTTGGGAGAACAGACAAAAATCAGTGAACAAATTCAAGATCTTCCATTTTCATTCAGTGGAAGCTAGAGATTTGCGTCTCGTGCAACAGTGGAAGGGTGTATGGTGTTACGCTTTTATTTCGTAACTCAGGAAATCGTAAATTTAGCTTTAAATGTTAAAATTGCAACTTTATGTAGGCAACTCACTCTGTGCTGTTGCCTTTTATTTCCTTCTCCATTGTCTCCATGTCTCTACAGTAATGTCTTGAGTTTTCTACTGCACGTCTGAGACTTGAATGTCTGCTATTTTCTGCTCTCTATGTATTCTATTTCAACTTTGTCACTTTTTCCAGAAGCAGAAAAGTTAGATTTCCCGAAAAGTTAGTTTTTCCTGACCTTGTTTTAAACTCATTTTGTCTCAAATTAATATAGAAACGTGATAGTCTCCATTTCCTATTTTAATCCTCTAAAAGAACTACAGTGCTTTAGCTTCTTTTTCAGTGCTTATTATTTTTCCAATCTGTATTAATATTAACCTAAAATAATATTTCCAGATTTCTTGTCATCTAATTCTGGAAATTCCCTTCTTAATTTCAGAATTCCTGTGATTGGTAACGAATTCAAGAGCAGACTAATAGTTCTATGTGGACATTGGCTCAAGTTTTACAATCAATCTATGTGTATTATTTGTAAACCTGAAAAAATATTTTCAGTTTTCTTGTCATCTAATTATTCTAGAATCTCTCATAAATTTCAGAACTCATGTGATCGGTAACCAATTCTAAGACAGACGCTTTTCTTCAAGTTTTTAAGTTCAATCCTCAATTATTCATGTTGTAATGTTAGGAATGTTGTAATAAATTTAATGGGCTTGTTAAATTGAGGTTAAATTCTCCTGTAGATATTTTTACTACACGTTTTAAACTTCAAGTCGCAGATTTTATATAATGATAAACATTTTTATAATTAAGAATTAAGATCATGTTTGATTATTTGAAATAAAACTTCTTGATTAGCGTAGGCCGTATGAAATTAATTATTTTCGAAATTAAGTGTATTTTGCATTTTTAACAGTATTTATTTTGGGATACTTGAAATACATTATTATCTCCTTAAATCGTTTTTCAAAAGTTTTAAATTTTATTTTTATTATGCAATTGTTTATATTTTTGATTTTCTTTGTTTTTTCATCTCTCCTGGCTGTCATGATTATTTCATGAGCATTATTTCCCCGAGCTTTATCTCGGTTGTCTTGATAAGGATTCCTCCACGAGTATCAGAAAAACCACTCGAATTGCTTCTGTCCAGTTGTTTTGTCTGATAAGAAAGAAAAGGATTACCAGAGAGAAAATGGATGTATTTCTTGGCAAAGCCAGTTCTGATTGAGGAGACTGAAATATCCTCTTGTCGAGATTCTTCTATTGAAAAGGGATCACGTAATAAAAGAGTTGTAGAAATAAATCAGAGGTCGTTCTGTTTGAATAACGCTTTTGAGATGATTAATGCCCCTCTAATTATTATTACATCGGTTTCTTCTTGTTTGTCCAATCATTTCTCATTTCGTTTTCTATTGAAATTCCTTTTGTATGGTAAATCATTCTCTTCAATTAGTATCCTCAAAGCCTTATTGATCAGGGACGATTGTTAGTCATTGAATCTATTTTATAATTTGACTTTTCCAATTTCACGATATATGCATAACTTTATTCGTGTCTTTATTCGTAACCCCAGGGGTCTATTGCATGATAATTTACAAATAAATTGAACATTATTGAAGATTTTCAATAAATCTTAGGCCTACCATATTCATTATATCATATGGAAAAATATAAGAAAACATCATATTAAAAGGCAAATTAAAAGGCGTTTTTTATTGCATCACATAAAATAAAAAATTGTACATTGAATGTAATAATTGAAGACTATAGAGAACAGATCACAGAATAATTTGAGACTAGAAAACAGATCACAGATGTAACCACACCTATATATTTCATACCAAATAGTGTGGAAAGCTGAAAGAGTTGGAAACGAAACTGAACCTAGACTTCATGAACATAGTATCTGGACTGGAGCTATTTAATAAAATAAATCCAGTTCAGAGTACACAAATTGCAAAATAGTTGGAAACGAGGTTGAGATTGAAGAATAACAAGAAAGGGTTTAGTTTGAACCACCATGATATTAATAATAAAAGAAAAATTTAGTCAACAAACTTGGCATCAAATACATAGCCAAATGATGAGACCGAACATTATTAATTTTAAAGTCTTTAAATTTTATTTTGTTAATTGGTATTTTGTTAAAGCTTTTTATCGAAGAATGATGAGTATGTAAACGTACTCTAAATTGTAGAAAAATACGTAGTTATTAGTAAATTTTGATGAAGCATGTTATGTTATGTTATGTTATGAAGGGACGGATTCAAAGATCCAGAAGATTCAAAGATCCTCACACGTCAACCGAAGCTTATTGTGTGTCCCTAGTACGTTAGTTAGGCAAACCAATACCTGTGCCCTTTACAAGATCCAGGAGTTTCTTCCCTATGCTAACGTCCCATTCATCACCTGGTTGCTTAAAGCCAAACAGAGCCATTCTCCTTGCCCCGAGTCTCTCGCAATCCAGTATGATATGCTTGGCAGTCTCTTCAGACTGATTGCAAAGCCTACACATCTGATTTTCATTTCTGAGTCCGATTGTGTGGAGATGTTTCCTGAAGTGGCCATGTCCAGTTATCAGAGCAATCAGCTGCTTAACCTGACCTCTACCCAGCCTCACCATCCAGTTGGTGAAGTAGGAGCTTGTGTCTGCTAGCAGCCTTTTGCCAAGTGCTTGGCCTGAGTGACCTTGCCATTTGATGAAGCATAACCAGATATCAAATTAAACGATTTTCATTTTGAATCATAACCATTTCTTTCGATGCGGCAGAATTTATAGTTAATCCATATTACCGTTTTTCCTGTGGTAACATAGTTAACTTTCGTAGAGCTAATCCATAATTAAGTTTTTTGTTAATCCAGTTAGGTTAATAATTCCATCTTATCTTCGTCCCATAATTTGATGTGTCAAATTTTTATGCATAAATAAATAACCCAACTGGGTTAAAAAAATTGGTGGTTCAAGAAATATAAAATAAAAAAGGTCTATCACAGATGGGTCAAGACATAGCCCTTCAAGGCAATACAAAGTAGTATATAAAAAATGCATAATTGATGGATCAATTCAAAGAAATTCAGAGCAAGAAGGAAGCTAAGTAGATCGCCTCGGTTCAGAAACCGTTGAGAAGTGATGCAACGTGACAAAACAAAATTCTTCTTTCTGATATAGATTTATTCTTTCGAACTTCTATCTTTTATATAAATAAAAATAAGAATAAGTTATTTTTTTTAAATTTGGCACACCGAATAGTTTAAGACCAGAGAACAGATCACAGTATAATTTAAGACTAGAGAAGAGATCACAGAATAATTTAAGACTAGAGAACAGATCACAGAATAATTTAAGACGAGAACAGATCACAGTCGTAATTGATGCAATTGCAATGATTTTCTATTTCGGAAGCCAGTGGTAGATTATACAGCAGGTAAAATACAATTCAGCCCATCAATCAACTGGTCAGTGCAATGGAAACGAAGATATGATGGCTCTCCTCAAGCTCAGATATTTCAACCAGGCATACAAATGGGGCCAGGCGGTCTTTTAATATAGCTCATCACTTTCTTCTTGTCCCTGAGTGCTAGCGAAGTCTGTCTGGACGGACGGCTTCTACAATTTATTTTTTTCTCAGTCATTTATTATCGGCAAAGTGCCGGTAAGTGGAGAAAAAGATGGAGGATGACTCGTTCTTCTATTGGAGCTGAATGAAGAAGGGACTCGCCGTCCTGTTAGCGTTGGTTAGAGAAGGAAGGACTTTTTCTAGAGCTAGAAGATTATTGGAGGCGGTAAATAAATGGCGGAATCAGTTCGAAAGGTGACAAATGCCATTACGTTTCCTTCATTTCCAATATTGTCCTCATCCTTTTATGTATGCTCTTATCGATTTATTTATAGAAAATACGACTAGTTTAGTTGTCCTCTAGCTTGGTTCGCTAGTTAGTTGGTTATTGATATGCCCAGAAGATAACCCATAGACCTACTACTACTTTAGGTGTCTGCTAGCTTGTAGTTCTCCGATAGAGATATTGGTATTCCGTATTGGTTACTATTTCGTCCGAGTTGTGCTGTACATAACATGTATCAGGGCCAAATGCTATTGGGTAAGTTGTATAGTTTTATTGAAATAGTTCATTTATTACTCACTAACCTCTTCATAAACTCTTCTAACAGATTCATTATCAGATTTCATTTTTTACTTCTTGGAATCCAGATTTACTTCTTACAGATTTCACTCATTTTACATGGGAAATCGATTAATGTAGGTATTTCTATAATTTTCTGTTTCAATTCTAACAGATTCAAACTCTTCTAACAGATTCATTATCAGATTTCATTTTTTACTTCTTGGAATCCAGATTTACTTCTTACAGATTTCACTCATTTTACATGGGAAATCGATTAATGTAGGTATTTCTATAATTTTCTGTTTCAATTCTGTACAAAGTACTGTATTGATATCGATAGTGACAAAGAAATATCCCCTCCAATTCCTCGATTTTCTAAAGCTAATAGCTTTTCAAATGTATCGTGTTCTTCAAATAGCGAAGTCAATGCAGATTTTCGTTTTGATCATTTGCTAGGTCTGACATCTAACACAAGCATATTTTCATCATAGATGTATACATTCAAAAATTATCCATGCTCCGAATTACTCATTGAGTGCAATTACAAAGCTTTCTTGTTAGTGCAGTTGTTCCAAATTTAGTTAGTGTGTGATACTGTCTGTTATTAAAGTCTGAAAAAATGAATTATCATGGATACATGATTATTGTAGTACACAATATGAAATAACAAATTGTGGCGTAATTGCTCATTAACACTGAAAGTTAATGTAATAACAACTCTTATTTACACACGCACCTGTGTGGGCTTTATCTTCAGAAAATAGTTATTTGTGTAACTAGAGTGCAAAATAGCATTTTTCTGCATCGAGAGAAACAGTTTTTTTCACGAGCCAAAGGCGAGTGAAAAAAGTTTCTCGAGTGCAGAAACAATACTTTGCGCTCGTATTACACATTAAACTTTTCCTACAGTAATGTATAAAGTAATTTAAACAGAACAAAACAAGGCATACATAACCTCACAATTCCTCACATAACCTATCTTTGAATCAAATCGATTTCAACAACAACAACTACAACGACTATTTCGCAGCTGAAGCAGAGTAGCCAACCTATTTTTGAATGCAGAATAGGGAACCGGGAACCTGCGTATTATATGCTCACTATTTTGTGTTGTTAGGTTGCAAATGTGGAGTGCGGAAAAGTACTTTCCCGCACTGGTGCAGGAATACACTATTTTGCGTGCTACATTTAGTGCAAAAATAGGCACTTTTCGGGTCACTGTAGGAAAAAATATTTTTAGTTCAGCTCTAGTTTCATTTTTGTGTCTCTATACCTCATCAGACCCTGTGACAATTATAAAACCATAAATAAATAATAGCTGTACGTCTGCGTGATACATTTGCTGTAGAGCTATACAGAGCGGGAGAGACTACAGCAACAATGTCTGTCCAATTTGCCCTTCAACACAGCTTCTAACACAAACCGCCCTCACCAAGGATCCCCAAGTTGTCCGCCCCTTTCGAAATTGAGCTAACGATGAAGAGAATGGCGGTGTACGAAAGGATGGGGGGAGGAGAAATTGTAATTCGACATTAGACTGCGAAGAACCCTCCCCTCCCCCCCCCCCAACCACCACATTAATCGACCAACCAGCTATTCAACCGCTTCTAACCGAATTATTTTGTTGGTCACGAAATGGGATCGAATTTTCTTTGTCAATTCACGTACCCTGCCGCGCTGTTTTCATTTCATTGGCCTGCCAAGCGTAATGACTCCTATCAGTAAGAGAGTTCTATTCGCAATGCCGTAACTTGTAGTACTTGAACTGTGCTCTTGCAAATCCTAAACAAGTTGTGTGGGGCTAATTAATGAGAGGCGATTGAAATCTAGTTGGAAAACTCAATCTCAAGGGTTCAATTTGGAATTGGACTAGAGAGAAACTCAAGCTGAAGACGCTTGCGTTCTTATTGTGTTATTGATTAAGAACAGTTATTGTTCTTTATGTCTATTGTGTTTTTTCTGAAATTTCTGGTTCACCATATTTCAAGAAGAAAGGAGAAACAACTCTTCTTTTAATGAGCATTTGCAATTTCCTTCTGCATTTATACTTTAATGTGTAATTACAACTTGGAGGAAAGAAGAAATAACTCTTTTAACATGAAATTTCAATTTCTCATTGGCAGCTCTGTTAGCGCAGTTGGTTGGAGCGCTTGTCTATGATTAAATAAGACAAAGACTGGCTCAGTTTCCTGAAGTTTTTAGCTCGAATCTCAATCAGCCATAGATGTTTCTCATCTCATTACCCACTCACAAGTCAAACTCATTTGGGCATCATCCGACTAAAACAAAATACTTAGAAGGATCTCTCCGATATTGGTGCTTTGTATTGAAATCTTACGAATAAAATTAGAAGGATTATATTTATTTCTATTATCAATAATCGATGTACTATTATGAAAATAATAAAATTATCGTGCGACATGGCTGACTCAGGTCTGGTGTGAGAGTTTTCAGGTCGCACCTGAATACGTTCAGGACCGGTAGCTTGACTTAAAACCGACTGTTTCTAGGCAACCGGGACCGACGGGCTTTACGTGTCCATCAAAACACTGTACTATTATAAATATTAGAAATAATAAAAGAATAAATATTAGAAAGAAAGAATATCGTCTACTTTGCCGATACAATACACCCAGAAAGCTATTCGATGTATTGTGGAGGACTCACTACAAATGAAATTCTAGTTCTCATTATCAATTCTAATACCTCAAAACCTTAGATGATGTTATATTAATCGATATTTAGTAAAATGGTTCTTAATCAGGGGCAGCTCCTCAACGGTATCAATTTATTGCAGAAAAAGTATTTTTAACTCCCAAATCAAAAGTGGGACTCCGGTTCCACTCCACTCTGCACCTAGTTATATTGGTAGGAAATTCTACAACAAGCTACCGCAGTTTTTGAAGAGTCTTGAAAATATAGAAATATTTAAAAAACAATTGAAAAAATATTTAGTTGATAAAGCTTTTTATAGTGTACAAGAGTTCCTTTCACATCAAAATTAAGCCTCACCTCAACTATTTGAAGTAATTATGTTATCTAGTGTATAATATTGTTGATCTGACTTGTCTTATACTCCTTAACTAGAGTCTCCAAGACGTAATCTACAAAAAAAAAAAAAAATGTGCTATAGATTTCTTGAAAATAGTTTCTCAAATATAGATTTCTCTGAATTTTAAAAAAAATTCAAATTTGTCAATGCCTCTTCCAGAAAGAGACGAGTCTTGGTAAGATGTGTCATCACCACAGGGTATAGAATTAATTTTATGCTGTGTAATAATTGCAGACAAATAAATCTCCGTTCTTCTACATGTTTAGGTGGGAAATGAATTTCAGTTAATTAGAGTCTGGAATATTTATTTTTTATGTCCCTCATTTGAAATAATGTCTTCTGCAGCAGCGTTCCATTCACACTATTTTTCTCGTATAATTTTTGTAGCGAAAAAACGTTCCAACGTCTCATTTCTGCAGAACTCATAACTTGTGATTGTAGATCGCGGGGCCAACAGAATAGTTTGTGCTCTACTAAAGTCATTTAGAAGTGTCAACAGATGTGAAACTTATCTTCCTTTCGACGTCCCAGTTGACGAGTCAGAAAGATGAGTTCCACAAAGTAAATATTTGCCTAGTAATTTGGAATGAACGTCGGGCAAGGATTGAAGCGGCTGCCTTTGTAGGTATGGCCGTTTCATGAAAGGGAAATTACCAAGGACAGCTTGTTGATGTTGGTTTGTAATTTACAAGTATAATCTTGAGCAGGTCTTGTTTTGCCGCAAGATACTTTCAGGGAATACTTCAATCATGTTGGGACTTGCGTCTAAGTTTATCCTCATTAATACTTTGAAAAACTTAACAGTCAAGAACCATGTTTATTACGCTGCTATAAATTTGACATCAGATTGGTGCAATTTACAGAGCCTATTATCAATGACATGCAATTAGTCGTCTAACTCATGTTTTGGATTTGATGATGTTGTTTGAGAGATGTTGTTTTGATTTTTCAAAAGCAATCAGATTTTCTTGAAAATTTTCGTTTAGGGTTATACAAAGACAAATATCAGTAATACAAATTATCACTGTACTAGCCCAACATACTGTATTGTTTTCATGTGGCAATCATCAATCAATAGCCAATTTATTGTCTTCTGCATGTTTAGCGTTAGTTTTTACACTTTTCATTATTATTTGTTTTTCTGTAGTCCTTCACTACAATCTTTCATTTTTTCCACTGGAGTACCTACATAGATTTACTATTTTCAATCATGTTTCTTTTTACAGATTTTTCTATTGTATTTATTTTAAGGTTGTTTCTTTTCTTTTCTGCAACTCATTGCCAACACTCAAGCTAAGCTTTTGTTGGCAGTGCCAGAAATTTTCTTTTTTATACAATTTAGTGTATGTAAGAGTTTTGTATATATGTACTTTACTTTTGTTACTCAACTGTGCTTTTTTTCAAGATTGTTGTAAGAATTTTTTTGGCAATAAATTTCAATTTCAGGGTTGAAGCTGGAAAGTTATTTGTAATTGCATTTGTTATTCGATATATTTATTTATTTTCAATATATTCTATATTATATTTTTGCATTTTCCGATAACATTTCTGTAGCTTTAATATTGTAGACACTCCAAGAAATGTCTGAAATATGAAACATGGAATATGAATTATTCATTTGTCAAATTTACTCGACTTTTTTTATTTATTTTCTTATTCATATACATGTCATAGGCTATACATCAGTTAGCATTGACAATAGCCGTACAAGTTAGCCTAATCAACAATACATAAAATAAAATCTAACAATAACATATAAACATATTAAACAAACAATTCATTAACTCAGGTAGCAAAATCACAGTCAATTTTAAAATAATGGCTACTGCTAGAAGCAGTATTCATTTTATTTTGCCAATATTTCCAGACTTTTTCCTTTTTCCGTTTAGTTAATTTTTCCTCCGATTCAGTAATTTTGAATCCATACTAGCCTTGACTTGATTCTACCATATCTTCGTTCGTCTTAGTATGAGTTTCCTTATTTCCGGTTCATATAACCTCTTCTGCAGTCTGCACACAATCTTGCTTCTTTCCTCTTTCAGCTACTTCTTCTTCTCTTCTATTTTCTAATTCTACTTCTCCTTCTTTCCTTATCTGGCTCACCGAATCCTCCAATTCATGGCACCTGTGTCTGTAAAGTATGAAGCGTCTCTGATCAATTGAGCTAGTTACTATATTTTGACCTATTTCAGCTCCTATCATCTCAGGATCGGCTGCTGAGTGCTTCAGTCCAGACCGATTTTCTCCTTAATTCTTCATCTCCCCATCGCCTGCCAGCTCCTTCATCGTGTCTCTGTCACTGTCCGCTAATAATTTATTATCTCAATCATGCCCATAGCCCCTAATCAGCCCCTTATTCTAATTCCTTCTTGTCACGTCTTCATGAATTGCGTTATCATTACCACCACCGCTCCCTCTCTAGCACACGAATTTGCAAGATCTCTCACGTATATTTTATTATGAATTCATCCTTTAGCTCCTCTTTAGAAGGATTCCACCCTTAAAATGCGCTTTCTTTATCCATGCAGCTATTTATTTATTATTGTACAATCTGAAATTCTCTGTAATTTGAGTTATATTATGTGAAGGCATTCAAGGAATGTCTTATTACTAATGTTGTTGACACCAAGATATTGCCTGTTGCCTCGTCAGTCCAAAACTCCCTCTCAACCAGGGAAGTGATAGCCGAGTGCCGTAGCAGGTATCTGTTCAATCAGAGATAAGCTACGAAACTCCTGGGCGCTTTTTGTAAGGGTGACTGATTGGATTGGCCAGCAAAAAAGACTCTGTTCTCTGCTGTAAAATCACTTCCCGGTGGTTCCGAACTCACCTAAAACTGTAGATCCAACTCATCAATCACCATAATCCAATTCATTACCCACGCACAGGTCTCAGACCTATGTGGGCTTCATCCTCCGGAAAAATAACCTCATCCAATTCATCGGAGCTCTCTAATCTGGCGAGTGGATCGCCGTCATGCGTAGAAAGACAGTTGTTCATCTGTTGACTGGATAGCTTTACTAAATTGATGTGAAGCAATGCACTATTTCGTAAAGTTGGTCATCTCTTGATCACAAGGTTGAAAGAAAATAAATACTGTGGAACATTTATTTACCTTGAACTGTTCATACTTAGATCACACAGCGGCATATAAAATACAATATACAATACACAATAGCCGATGTGTCTGAAGCAATTGAGTAGCCTACTTAAGTTTGTTTGAATTTTCATTAAATTCTATTTATTATCATACTTTGAGTTGATTTTATTCTGTAGCTTTCTACCCGTCTTTAAACATTTTCTCAAATTTCAAGAATGGACAAATTTGTCCAAACTTATGTAAAAAATGTGTAATTTAGAGTCTTATTCCTCAATATAATTAGCTTACCAATCATATACCTTCAATATTCTGTTAAAAATAGCACCGTAGACTCAAGTTTAGTTTAGAGAAACCTTTCTACTAACCCTTTTGTGTACTATCTATGTGGTGTTAATACTGTAATATTGTTTCGGAGGACACGTTAAGCTGTCGGTCCCGGCTGCCTAAAAACAGTCGTTAAGTCACGTCAGAGGCCCTGAACTTATTCAGGTGCGACCTGATAACTCTGACACCAGACCTGAGCCAGCCAGGTCACACGATATTATTATTATTATTATTATTATTAGTATTGTTTTCAATCAGTCATACAAATACGATAGATGCTATAAATTTACACACAGTAATATAATTTTATCTAACGTCTGAGCTATTTTTTCAAACTCTCAAATTCTCAAGATTAGCAATGTATTGTAATACAGTTTACTAATACATCGTTTGGGCGAAACCACGTTAATGATAACGCTAATCCTGAACTTACTATGCATCTCTCTCTTCGCTCTATATTTTTTTGCATTTAGTGCATAATGCAAGATGCTACAGAGAAGGCAAAACTACGTTATCGACAATGAAATATTTTTTTTTTCAAGTAGTCCTCCTCATCCACCTATTTCTCGCTGACACGTTTTAGATAAAATGTAAATTTAAAGTATGTATCGTATTTATATATGATTGATTAAAACAATATTACAGTATTAACACCACTTATATAGGAAAAACACGTCCAGCCGTTTGCGTTGCTTTTTCCATGATACATAGCTCGTGTAGCGTATCACCAAGCAACGGAACAGTTCTGTGCGCAGTGTTATCATGGTTCTCAGGCTGGAGCCGCCGCGCGATAGGTGTCGTTGGTGGTGGTTGATTTGGTAGGCGAGTGATGGAGTGGAAGGGGTTTTTAGCAGCGGCAGAGCGGCGTACAGTGCTCCTCGCACGGCTGACAGCAGTATCGACCCGTACGGGACGCCCGGCCAGCCTGAACAGAGAGTTGTGACTAGAGAGAGGAAAGAGAGGAAGTGAGGAGTGAATCTTGGCGCAGAACGCAGAGCAGAGCACATAACCCTGTCAGCCCTACTCACAGGTGCGTCGGCTTCGCAGTGTTCAAAGTCCTACGAAGTCTACGAAAGTCCTCGTTGGGGGTCGTTTGTGACTGTGTGTGATCATGTTCGAACTATGACCGGTGAAACTTTTGTTCTCAAATTTGGTGTGCTTCGATATTAGCAGCCTCTATAGGCAGGCAGTTGTGTGACTTTTAATTGCGATCGACTGCATTTCATTCGTATCGAACGGAATTCGTTGCCCTATTGTGTGTGCTCCAATTCGATCTGCTTTGTGTGGTGCATTGTACGTTTGTTGTTTTAACCAGAGGAATAGCAGCCCTAACCGGCTAACCACACTCAGGCGGTAAGATTTGTTAATTTCTTATCAAAATCATATCATATATAATATATGCTACAAAATGGTAATATTGTTAATTGGTGTTATCTCTGATAAAATCACTTCCCGGTGGCTCGGAACCCACGTAAAATAGTAGGTGCACCATGTTTCCCATAATATGGTCAAACGGCGAGGTGGAACTACCCGTGAAGGTTTCCCCATTAATGAAAGTCATATGCTTATATAGGTATTTCTTTATTTGATCTCCGATAATATTCCCCCCCCCCCTCGGAGGATGAAGCCCACAAAGGTTTAAGTCTTGTGTGTGGGAAATGAGTTGAACTTAGTGTATTAGGGGGTTCCGAACCTCCGGGAAGTGATTTTACAGCAGAGAGCAGTCTCTTTTGCTGGCCAATCCATTAGAAAGAGGGCCCAGAAGTTCGTAGCTCATCTTTATCAGACTGAACAGACATGGGCCACTCCCGTGTTTCGGAGGTCACGTTGAGCCTGTCGGTCCCAGCTGCCTAAAACAGTTGTTAAATCATATCAAGGCCCTGAACGTTTTCAGATGTGAGCTGATAATCCTGACTCAATACCTGTGGTAGCCAGGTCACACGATATTATGACAAGTCCATATACCTCTTTGGGAGGTGGTCAGTGGCCGCTTCATAAATCTAATCTAATCTAATTATTATCCCGGGTGACCGTGCTTCAATGACTTGATGTTACAAGCTTTATTATCACTTACCCGGTGGTTCGGAACCCGCCTAAAATAGTAGGTCCACCATGTCCCCCGTAACATGGCACAAACGGCGAGGTGGAACCACCCGTAAGGGTCTCCCCACCATTAAAAGCCGTAAGCTTATTATTATTATCCCGGATAAGACTCTGTGAGATACTCCTGCGGTCATGAGTTCGATTCTCGTTCAGCCTGACTATTTTGTTTAATCATTCACCTTATTATCTACTCACAAATCTTCTCATAGTCATGTAGGCATTATTAGAAAAAATTTAATAACAAATTTCGAATACATTGCTAGAAAGTAGTAATACTGTTGATTGACTCAATGAATAACAAAATGCAAAATAATAATGCCTAATGAGTTTAGAGTAATATCTACTATGAGACTTATATCGTGAGCGTGTAGGCTATATAATCTGCCTTCAAGATGATAAGTATATAATTAATGCATTTCTTTCTGTAATTTGTGGCATTCTTAGTGCGCAAGAGGCGATAGACAACATTTTCCCTGGAATTTTAATAGATTTGGGTGATATATTTGCAAGTTTTGATGTTGAATAATTGTGTGCTCTGAAGATACTATTTAGTATCAAAATGTTAAAGCCATACAGGTCACACGATATTATTTTTATCTCTAACAAGACTCGGATTGTAAGGTACTCCTGCGGTCCGGAGCTCTATTCTCTATCTGAAAATCGTAGATCTATCAAGCAAGTAGTAGGCCCTAAATAAGACTTACGTTGGTGTTGGAATCAACAGTATTTTCAGCAAATAAACGATTAATCAGTTATGGACAATTGATCATTTATAAACGATTAAGGATATTGGGTGAAGTGATTAAAACATAATTAATTCAAGAAGTTGAATTTCAGCACGCAGTTAGAAGTACAAAGTAATTATTATTTGACTGCAAGTCGTTAAATTCACATAAAAAGTTATTTTTTATTGATTGATATTCTCTTCTTCTGTTGTTTGATATTCTGATTGCATTGATTGATGCAATTGATATTCTTCTGCTTTATAATTTTTTGGAATAATTAGCGATTTATTTATTAATTTAACTAATATATCCTCCAATAAATTTGAATTCAACAGGCTATTGTCCAAAACTGCTTTTCACAAAATTTAAAATAGAATCAAAATCATAGGTTAGGTCCGTTTCATTGAAAATTTCACCTCGAAGCACAATAATTCACAAGTCTTTTTCAGAAAAAGAATATTAATTTTGATCTTACTTTAACAAAACACCATCAAAGTCCTAAAAAGATTAATATAATTTTGAAATTAATTAATTATGATCTTCTAAGTCTTTAATTTAGAAGTCGGAATGTGCGTTTGGATCAGCCTGAATACTGCAGTATTTCCAGTTCTCTTTCAAGTATTTGTGAATAGTTTTTTTCTGGAGATAAAGAATCAGATGCATTATCGTATGCCTATTTCAACTTCTGAAGCCAGGAGACATCTCATGTACTCTTGATTTATGCAATCAATAAGTGAATCACCATTCAAATTGAAAATCATTGAGTTAAAATTTATTGATTTTTTTAAATTGAATTTATTCAGAAATAAAAAACACTCCAATGTTGAACTGAGGATATGGAATAACATAATATAATAAAAACCAGATACTATAAATAATTATAGAATCTAGAATAGGAAAATAACATTCCTCTAATAACAATACTGATTACCAAAGCAGAAAATTTATATTTAAAATTTTAAATTATATCTTCTGATGATGCACATAGAAAAGAGATGCCTATGTCTGTCAACGCTAGTCTATTAATATTTGTTTTGAATTTTTATGGAAATTATTATTTAATAATAGATTTTAAATAACAAACATTGCTTAATAATGAGAATGCGTCATTATTGAACTTGTAACCTTCAATGTATTGTTTAACGGAATAATTTCGATACGTGCAGTCATTACGCGTCAAATTCTCAAAGTCAATGACAAGCTAATCGATTGATTCACAGCAGAATAATCGAGAATATTCAGAATTTAACCAGTTCATGAAAATAAAATCGAATTAGATTTTTAGAAAATTTTTGATGCACTTCTTATGAACTCTTAATTTGCTTGAGAATTAGAAATTTTGCCTTGGCTTAATCATCTCTACTTCTTTTTTATTCAGATAGATGACCACTAATTTACAATTTAAACAGATGATGCCACTTTTTACAAGTCGAATAATTTTCAATTAGTCATGAGTGTTTATCAAGCCGTCATAAATCTGCCTCATTCGAATTGTTGATTAGTCATCGCAAATGTCTTCTCTTTTTTGTACTTGAATAGATAATCTTGAGTAGTACACTAAATCCGTAATACTAATTCTCCAATTAAGTGTGGTTTCAAATGTGAAGTTTCAATTGCCATATTGATTAATAATAGTTTTTATTTGTATTAAAAATTCAATGGCTACAAGCATTACTTTGTAATGCTACAAGCAAACTTTGTAGTGAAAACTCTTACTAATGCTTACAACGAGAAGAATGTGGGAGAAATTGTATTGAAAATACCGGATTCAGCCGGTTTATTTTTATCAAGCCGCCGCGGCCTATATCAATAGAATGAATAATACGAAATTTATTGTCACAACCACATTTATTAAAAATATTGAGAAACAAGTGAATGATCATAAATATCTATAATCAATAAATATATTGCTGAACATCATTATATTATGTAATTATTGGATAATCAAAATGATACTGAAAAAAAAGTTAAACAAGTTTCGGTTGTTATACGTTTTCCATTATCAATCTCAAACAAACTAAAACTAAAGTACAGAGTAGCTTAATATATACTAAACATGGAATGATGCTATTGGCTGAGATTGATAATGGTGTAACAACCGAAACAGTTTCTCAATATTTTTAATAAATGGGGTTGTGACAATTTCGTCTTATTATTCATTATGGATACCTTCCGCAATATCACCTTCGCCACTAGAAAGAAAGTTATATCAATAGATTTGTTTTTACAATACCAGATTGTGAATAATTTTATAATCCATTTCAAGTGAACGAGATAAATTAATTGAGGAAGGATTTCAGTGGCTAAAAGATAGAGTTCTGGACTATATTACAACTACCTTGGCTTGGTTGTCTAAAAATCCATTTTTCATGTGTCTCGACTCTTTCTCTTATCACACACACATACCTCTCACACTCTCTCTCCATGTCTTCTTTCTTTCTTCCTCGGCTTATCACTCTCACTCCTCTCTTTCTCTCTCGCTCGGCTCTCTTTCTCTTCATAAAAAGCACACACATGCTGCACTACTACCGTTCGTCAAAAGCAGGCGCATAGCCTAGCCAGATGAACAAGAACGATGATGACTTCCAATCATCATACGTTGATTAATGATGGCGTATAGTCATGACGTAATCGGTAGCAAACAGAGCATCAACTTATATTAGGTCAATGAGCTACATTTCAATCAGCAGTGAGCTACATCTCAATCAGTTGAGAGTGACTCTTGAAATGGGAATGGTGGGATGCACTTGTAGTTTGGTTGCCAGGTGCAGGAGATACAATATTAAGTCGTTTTTTTTACTTCTGCACTGCATGTGGTTTACTAATTACACGAGCAGATGTGGAAAATCGTTTGCAAAAAAGTCACTGGTCCGCTTCAAAAATGAAACTTAATTATCCACTCTTAATTATTGTCTCTGACAAATATTTTGCTCTTGCAACAAATATTAGTTTGTTTTTTTTGTTGTTTTTTTGAGGATGAAGCCCACATAGGTCTGAGACCTGTGCGTGGTTAATGATTTGGATGATGGTGATTGATGAGTTAGACCTACAGTTTTAGGTGGGTTCCAAACCACCGGGAAGTGATTATACAGCAGAGAACAGTGTCTTTTTTGCTGGCCAATCTAATCGGTCACCGTTACAATCAATCTTTGGATTATCAATCTCTCTCCCCCCTCTCTCTCATTCCCCCCTCTCTCTCGCTCACCCCCTCCCTCTCACACGCTCCCTGTCTGCAAAAAAGTAATATTTTCTCATTAATTAACAAAAATCTCCTTAAGTTCTACGATGCCACTCATTTACAATACAGTAGAATATCAATAACGTTGCTTGAAAATATAATTCTGTTAGTATAAAAGTGGAACGGATAATGAACCATCATTATGATAGGACGTTTGTGCGACCGGGAGTTCATCTCATATTATGTTTAGAAGTTTATGAGAAATGAAAATTAGGAGTTTCAATAAATTATCTGGAATAGAATTGGAACTGTTATATTATATTTACGATGATATAAGTAATGCTTGATTGCAAAATTAAACACTATGTTTTCAGTACCTAATAGTCTGCTAAAATCATGTAGCCCAGGCCTAAGTAACAATTCATATTATTCCCTGAAATAGTTTGGAAACCCTGACAGGAGCCAAAGAAAATTGCTTATGATATTCATTCAGAACGATTAAATGCACTATATCTTTTATCCACATCAGCAAGAGCCAAATATACCAAAGCCTATTAAACATGTCAAGTAATATAGTTGAAATATTTATTGTAATCAACTTTAAACTATGGTGTTGTCTAGTTTTTTTTTAAATTAAAAGTACAGTAACTCGAATTGGAAATGAAGAAAGACTATTCTAGTGTAGCTTGTAGCGTATTTCTTTCAAGATTTAGATTAGCTAGTCGTCTGTTTTATGTTATGAACTGTAATAAACGTTTTTCACTTTGTTATTGTTAGATGGTGCCCGCTGATAAACATAGCAACCGATACACTTCTATGATCCTTAACAGCTCTAAAAAAGATGCCCAAAACATTTTAGTAGCTAATAAATTTGGTGTCTTGAGTAATCCTTAAAATGAGTTCTCTGAACTTTGGGTGCTATCGGTCAAGAAAATCCCAACCAGCATCTACAATGTCCGAAACCCCCTTTTCTAGATTTTCAATTGCTAATATTATCATTAACATTTTTGTCAGTTCGTGTGAAAAACTTTCATATAATTATTTTTTTTATTAAAGTCCAAGGTTATAAATAGTCACGTTTAAGCTCTACTAATTTATTAAAATAATCATCATAATCCCTCATTACTCACGATTTTCTTTATTGTTATTATGTATATATATTTTTTGTAATGTGACTGATTTTCAGTACTATGACTAATAAACAGGTTATATTTAACCTAATTTACTAAAACATACTAACTGAAGAAGCATCCAATTAGTTTCTCCTTTCTTCTTTGATTCTACTTCTATATATATATATGTACTTTTTGTTAAAAAAAAGTTGAATAATCGATTCTTACTATGTCTTTTTCGTGTTTAAAATGCTGTATATTATTAAAGGATTAAGATTCAACTATTGATTTACAGCAATGGCTCATGCCTATCACCATCAGCTATTATTTAATTTGGTTAATGTACGGTGACATGGAATTACCGTAAAGGGTCTCTCCTCAATAAAAAGCCATGCGCTTATAATGTAATGATTGTTCAGGGGCGAATCCAAGGGGGGCATTTGTGATGTTCCCCCCAAAATTCTCAATTGACACAGAAAAAAATCAGTTTTAACCCACCCCCTCACACCGTAATAAATTTCTGGATTCGCTCCTGAGATTTTGTTGCACTTTATCGCTGTTTGAAATGTTTAGTTTTGTTGTCATTTTTCCTTCCGTAGAATAGCCCACTTCCACACTAAGCACTTACTCACCAATCAAGCTTGAGAAGAACTAATATACCATTCTTAAAAAGAACTGTAAGGTAACTGGCGGTTCTGGTAGCGCAGTTGATTGGAGCGCTGGTCTGTGATAAGATAAGGTTCTTGCTGGCTTCGTTTCCTGCAGCCTTGGGTTCGAATCTCATTCAGTCATGGATGTTTCACATCATTCACGCATTCACCTCATTGCCAACGCACAAGTCTCCAGACTCATGTGGGCATCATCCACAATAACACAAATTTAAAAAATACTGTCTTATGAGAGCCTGCTGAATTCAATCATCTTGTACTAGTAACTTCTGGTTGCTGTCTTCTTAGAGGCCTCAAGAGGATTTCCCCTCTCCCTAATTCTGAACTTAACATTCAATTTTCCATCAATCACAATCACTAGGGTTGAAATTTGAAGCTGTAATCTTCCAACCTTCTTGATATGACGTTTTATTCTTCCTCGTCCGTTGTACAGTCTCATATACAATATTTCTAGTTGCCTCTCCTCACTCATCCTGACATATTTGCGAGAAGAACTCCCTACATCATAAAATCAGTAAATCTTTCACTTATCACCTTTTTAAGAAGTTAAACAATTTTCATGTCTACATTGTTTATTTTTAGAAGCAGCTAATATAAACATACACGCTAATAAGAATTAATAACCGGACACAAAAAGTTAGTTGAAACTTTGTTATTTCTTAGTGTGAATAGGAACGGACTGAGTGATTGGTGGAGGGGGGAGGGAGAACTTACGAGCTCTGAAAGGAAAAGCTTATTACAGCCACAGGTTGTTTTAATGGCATTAAACGTATTGTTTGACTTTGGCTTTCAGCGCCAATTAGTTTCAAGCCTTTCTCTCCCATTAGACTAAAAATTAGTTAGTAGTTGGCACTTCTTAGTAGGCCTACATTGCTTTCGGTGTCAAAACGATTTTTGAAAAGTTTATTCAAATCTATTATGTTATTTTCGTATTCAAAGAAACTTCATTCTTCTTAGGCCGGGTTCACACGAGTTACAATCGCGCGATTGTAGCCGGAACAATTATTATGACGGGCAACAGCCTCTCCAAAGCAATAATTATGAATCGCAGAGCAGTCTCCGATATTTTCCCTAAACAAATATAAAAAACATAAAAGTTTCAGGTATTCAAATTTTTTAAATTACCATGCTGCTGTGCTCAGCCTCCTATTCGAACCAACTTGAATTTTTCTCCTATCACTAAAATTAATATTTTTATGCTATCAAATAGACTTATTGCAGTTCAAACAAATATTCTACAAAAAATTTAATTTCATGCTGGGAAAAAATCTCAAGTTCCTACGTATTCGCGACAATGAGCAGAGTACGCTTGGATTTAAAAAAATTAAAAAATCCAAAATTTTATGTTTTTGTTGCTAACTGACTTGAAAACGGTAGAATCGGCTACAGGCCGGCTACATTGCAGCGAAGTGTAGCTCGTGGGAACTGCACAATCTGATCCTGTGCTCTACTAGAATCGCGCAACTCTCTATAACTGCTCTGACTAAAGTAGAAACAATTAGTCTAGGCGCAAGGCCGTTTGGTAGTCAGCCATGGCGAGGGGAGTATTTATCGCTCATTTCTAAAAACATGTGGCCCGTGCGACGCTGCAGATGTCTTCAAGGTCAACTAGTCAACTTTTAACAGGACGGCTAGTAGTGAAACCAGAGCCACGCGCCCAGACTAATTGTTTCTACTGTACAATCGCACGATTGTAGCTCGTTTGAACCCGGCCTAAATCAATGTGTATTGTGTATAACATTTTATGGGGAGTATGATCCCACTAGGCGTCAAATCTGCAAGAAAGTAAAAACCAATCTGTCAAAACAATACAATTTAATTCATTTATCTAAGACTATGTTATAAAGTAGTGATTATAGTTCAGAGAATAATGTCATAACAGCTGACTATATTTATGCCTCACCAAAGTATCATTCACTCATTCACTGCATAATAAATCTAACTCTTGTGTTACTTATCGATGCATGCTCTATTCTAAACCAATCACAACTCAGCATTTCTCCCATTCAATGTCATCATCAAATCAATATAAACATTATTTTGACTTTTACAGTACTTTATTGGACAATCAACATAACAATTAGTACACGAAATTCCAATATGAATAAATTTTTTCTCTCAATAATTTAGATGTGTTGCCAACAAAAACCATCCACTGACTGAATTGAGTGCTAGCAATGAATAACAAAAAAATACTACTTGAATAACGTCACAAATTGTGTAATATTGTTTTGTGATGAAGTTTGTCAAACGTTATACATAATAATTTTTATGAAACGATTGTATTATATCCCTTGAAACATCGAGTGATATGCAAGTAAATAAGCATCTTACAACTGGCTTTATACAATCGTTGGATACGATAAAGTCAGCTGTTTTGATTTCACTTTCAAACCTGTAATATTTACTTAATAACGTAGTCGTTGATGAAAAAATGTACCATTATCATAAAAATCGTTGACTACCAATAAATTATTTATTATTTAATTATAATTAATTAGCAAAAATTCCAATCTCTGTAATATCCAACGGTAAAGTGAATATGTATATTTTTAGAGCTCACCGTTCAGACTCGATTTTCTTTCCTAAAATTTTAATTAAATTGTGTGGCTGCTTCAATTGAGGGTTAATTCAACCCTCAGAAGTAGCCTATTCCACAGATGTATATTTATTTTGAATATTTTTTCAAATTTTGAATCGGATACTTATCCAAACCATAACATAACCTTTGTATACTCTCTTTTGTATAACATAACCTTTGTAACATACTTTTTTCTTTGTATGCTTTGTATTGCTTTATACATTTATATACTCATGTGTTGTACCAGAAACAAATAAAAAAATTCAAATTCAAATTCATAACATAACCTACAATACTTGATTGTTGTCGATCGGTTCTGATTTGAATTTCGAATTGCTTTCAAAATGTTTAAATCAGCTGTTGTAATTATTGCAAAATAGTGAAAATCATTTCAATTCTGTTTTGAAAAAATATTGTGTTCTCATTTGTATATATAATAATAATAATAATGATAATTTATTCATCACAGCACAGTACAGAAAAAACACTCACAAATGAATATCGCCAAGAAAAATTTACCTAATATTTAAAATGACTATACTACACTACTTAATAGTTCTCAATGGTACCTTTTCACAATCCAATCAAAATCACAGGCTAAAAAATTATAAAATACGGTATCACCCTAAAACATAATTATAATTATTTCAATCACATTCCATCCGAAAGAATTCGTCTACTGAAGCCTTCCTACTCAAGTATGTATATAATTCAAATTTAAATCTTTTCTCACAAACAATACTTTCCAATTGGAAACCTAGAAATAAATTTTGGGCCCTTATAACTAGGCTTCCTCTGCTTCCTCTCAAAAATACTTAGTCTGTGGCGCTGAACTGCAATCCTGTTTCGCCGCCGTGTATTGTAATCATGATAATCAGCATTGACCGCCAAGAAGTTTAAATTATTTTTAACATATAAGATGGCTTTGAAAATAAACAATCAAGGAACTGTCAAAATAGCTAAATCTAGAGCTAATTTTCAAAAATCGAAGTAGTGTTATAACAGCTTTATTATAAGCTATTTGAGACACCTAATGCAACTGTTTTGATCAGGCGTGAATAAATTCATCTGTTTTGATTTCACTTTCAAACCTGTAATATTTACTTTATAACACAGTCGTAGATGAAAAAAATGTACCAAAATCTTAAAATTTATACTGATACTTGCGTAGGTTTTACAACATTAATGACTTTTTTTATAATTTATTTATTAATTTTAAAAAGAAATTTTAGCGTTACCCGTTGCAAATTTTGGCACTGTACTTAATTTTTGGACATAGTGTTATGTGAAAATGAGATTTTTATTTGATGAATTTGATTGTGATAATGTGCTACGTACAGCGATTTATACTATCTATACAACTGAACTATTATTAATATACTTATAGTTGTCTCATTCAACTTAATACTAATGTTAGCAGTAAGTAATCGTTATGACCGTCCCACGTGTTGTGAATTGTGACCTGCTTTTTCTGGCCCACCAGTTGTCTCTTCTGTGCTAGTAAAGAGAGACATATGATGTGAGAAATTGGAATGAAAAAGTAGAGTAAGAGAGAAATAGGATGAAAGAAAGTAGAAATGAAAAAGCAAACACTAGCGACATGTTTATACTGTTGAAATGTCTCGTGTCAGCTGTGAGGTGTGTGTGGAGAGGGGAGTGCTATGCTGCCTATTCGTCTGGCTGTGTGGCTCTTGTAATTTGGCTCTCGACCTGAACGTGTGTGAGCTTCGTCATCCCAATAACAAATAAACATTCTGCTTCCTATTAAAATACCAGAATATACGTTAGATTCAAATCGGGCTTCCAATATAGAACATGAGAGATGTCGCTAACGTGAGCTTGCAGGTGTAGACGCGCTATTCAATAAATAAAATTTAACTGGAGAGAACTCAAAATATTTCATTTTTTTTAAATATGAGGTTAATCTGTTTTTGGGCTATCAGGAAGAATATGTTGAATCATCATCCTAGATTCTAGATGATTGAATGAAAATGCATTAATATGTAGCGTAAGCCTGTCCTTTTTATTTTGTTCTTAAGGCTGTGCGCAGGGTTTTTGATCATAATTTTTTTTCGAAGTTCATTATATTGGATATTATTAAGGTATTGAAATGCTGACTATTGCCATGAGAAATTATTTTTTTCATCAAATATTTTATGGAATAAAGGAGTTCAAAGTTGTAATTTTTTGGTTTTTGGGGGCAATTGAACTCACCTAAGTTATTTTAAACATTTTATATATTTTTATTAAACTGAAAGACACCTTGGGGAAGAGAATGACACAATTTTTATTTCAATTTAACAATTGGTCTTTTCAAAATAATTTTTTGAAAAACTGAAATTTTTCGCATGTTTTAAAAAAATTATTTATACTAATTGTTTGATCGGAATGAAAAATATGTCATTTTGTTCCTCAATGGGTCTTTCATTTTAAAAAAATTATCAAAAGTTTAAAATAACTTGTAGGGGAGATCAATTGCCACCAAAAACCAAAACATTTCAACTTTGAACTCCCATATTCCATAAAATATTCGATGAAAAAAATAATTTCTCATGGCAATAGTCAACATTTCAATACCTTAATAATATCCAATATATTAATACAATACAAAAAACTTTCCCCCCCCCCATATTAAGTTAAACGCAATAACATCTAGCATTTGTTTCAATTAGAGCACTGAAATCCCAAGAAGTTTTTTTTCACTTTTGTAGGCAAGTACAGATTTGTAATACACATTAAATAATGGAGTTGTTGATGTGACGTATGATATGATATATTTAATTTCCAAGTTTCCTTGTAATCGATTTATTCAATAATTGTTTACTACAGTCTTTTTTGTAGATAAATTTCAGCATGGGGAAATGGGGCGAATCTATGGCATGAGATGCCTGGTTCAAATATTGTAACACTGTAGCATTTCATTTGGGCGTGCTCCTTTCAACGTTTTGAATTCGAGTATTAAAATAGTACCTTTAGTATTAAAATATTAGTCTACTGTTGGTCATTCCCAACAGTGCTAAGTTTATAATTTATAGTTTTTATAATCAAATAATCTTTTTTGAAGTCAAATCGTTAGTGTAATACATGTACTAAATTGTTATAACCCACTGTGCCATACGGATTGAAGGTTATGTTATTTTGATATTTGGTAAATTTGACTTTTTTGTCTGTTCAACAATATTTTTTACTTGTATTAAATCAATATATGGCACCTCCTGAAAAACCTTCTGGTTTAGGAGGACCTGTGTTGTAATGATACTGTAAATAAATTGATTGATTGATGGATAATAATATTTTTAGCATTAAAATATAATATACTGCAATATTTTATTTTAAAATTAATATATACATATTGATCCCCCCACCAGTGAACTAGGTTAGCAGTAGTGTAAATAACATCAAAATATTTTGGTCTAAATCATAAGACAAGTCAGATCAACAATATTATACACTAGATACCATAATTACTTCAATTAGTTGAGGTGAGGCTTAATTTTGATGTGAAAGGAACTCTTGTAGACTATAAAAAGCTTTATCAACTAAATATTTCTTCAATTGTTTTTTAAATATTTCTATATTTTCAAGACTCTTCAAAAACTGCGGTAGCTTGTTGTAGAATTTCCTACCAATATAACTAGGTTTTTGTTTGAATAAGCTACTATTGTGACTCACCAAGTGATAATCTCCTCGGCTTCTTGTATTATAATCATGTACATCAAGATTTTGGTTAATATCATTCGTTTTTACATATAAAGTAGCTTCATACACATATAAGCAGGGTACAGTTAGGAGACCAAGTCTCTTGAACAACGGCCTACATGAATCTAATCTATTTACTCTTTCTATACACCTAACCGCTTTCTTTTGGATCTTAAACACCCTATCAAGATTTTGTTTTGATGAATTACCCCATACTAAGATAGCATACCTAATATGTGACAGTAAGAGCCCATGGTAAGCTGTAAAAAGTAACTTTTTGTCATTCAATCTAGCGAGCTGTCGCAGGACAAATACCCCAGATGAAATTTTACTACATATTTTCTCAATGTATGGAGTCCAGGTCAATCGTCTATCCAACGTAACTTCTAGAAATGCAATTTTTTCTTCCTGGTCTAATTATTGATTATCGTTTACAAACACGTTTATAGCCCTATCTTCATTTAAATTATGTTTGTTTTTGAATTGAAGGTATTGGCATTTTTTACTATTTATAGTTAATTTCAACTGATTTAAAAATTGGACAATGGACTGCACACCTATATGGGCACTTATTTCTAAATTATCTAGAATGGAATTGCTGAAAATGAGTGATGTATCATCAGCAAATAAGAGGGCTCTACCACTAATTAATTCTTTAGGTAAACGGTTGACATATAACAGAAAAAGCAATGGACCTAGTATTGACCCTGAGGCACTCCAGCTTGCACCTCTAATTTATTAGATTTATTCTTTACTATACTATTACCAACTACTGTAGTTAGTTCTACACATTGTTTTCTCCCAATAAGATATGATTCAAACCATTTCAGTTCAACCCCATTTACACCTACATTTTGCAGTATTTCCAATAAAGTTCTATGATTAACACAATCAAATGCCTTTGACAGATCTAAGAAGATTGCAGTAGCTTTATCACCTGAATCTATTATATCTATTAGTTTTTCAACTAGAGAAACTATGGCTGTTTTTGTTGATCTCCCTTTCTGGAAGCCATGCTGTTCATCACAGATAAAGTTAGCTTCTTGAAGGTGCAGAAGTAACCTATTTAGAACTACTCTTTCAAAAATTTTACTTATTACATTTAAAATACTAATGGGCCTATAGTTTTCTACCTTTCCTCTATCACCACTTTTGAAGATTGGCAAGATCTTCCCCTCTTTTAAATTATCTGGAAAAACACCTTGTTCTAATGAATGATTGATCAGATGAATCAAAGGGTCTAACAATTGATCTTTACATTCTTTCAGAATTTTACTGGATATCCCATCCATTCCTACAGTTTTTTTATTATTTAAACTATCAATGATATTTGACAACTCGTCTTGGCATACTGGGTGGAATTTTAATTCTTTCTGAATCCCCTCAGTATTCCTCATGTTTGCATCACTAATACCTGTATTAAGAGATTTTTGAAGATCCTTAGCAACCAGTTGATAATATCTGTTAAAGAAATTACAAATGTCTACACTATCATCAATATATTTTTTATTTTCGTTAATTATTCTGGGGACACTAGTATAAGCATCTACATGAGCTACTTGCCTATTTTTGTTTATTACATCCCACACTGCTGTGTTAAAGTACACACTATTATTCAAAATTTCAGCTGTTTTCTTACATTTCGCTCTTTTCACTTCTCTTGTATAATTTTTCTTTAGAGCTTTGTAATTATCTTCACTTAACATATTTCTAGATAGTTTGAATTCATCATATGCATCTTTAACCCTATTTCTTTCTGCAAGGATATCATCAGTTATCCACTCTTCAATCTTGTCTAATTTGTTCTTTACAGGGACTTTTTTAACTGGACAACTCATAGTAATATGAAACCTTCAAATATTAATGAAACTATCATATTTGTCATTTAAACTATTGCTATTGTAAACCCTACTCCAGTTTTCTTGTAGCAGATTCTGCTTCAAACAATCGATATTCCCCTGTTCACATTGTTGAATTTCTTTCATTACTCTACTCTTTTTAATTGATTTATGACCTTGCAACCCCACCTCTAAGATTTGATAGTCATGATCAGATAGTTCCGAGCCGCCTAGTCTTGTTTTAGAGTAATCTATATTAGTAAGGATGTTATCAATTATTGTTTGTGATGTTCTTGTGACTCTGGTATATTCATGAACTTTTATTTCCAAGTTATTCATGTATATAATATCCCTTAAATCTTCTGTCATTTTATTCTGTGTTGCAAAGTCTGTATTGAAATCTCCCGCTACAATAACGTTTGTAAAACGAGTAGTAGTAATCTCTAAAAGCCTATTGAATAGTTCACAAAAATTGTTCCATTCCCCATTTGGTGACCTGTAAATACCTAACACCGCTACTTCGAAATTATTGTCGATTTTTACTCTCAAACCAGTAACTTCTAAATCCATTTCCACAGCAAATTTCTCTACATATTCTAAATTAAATGTTTGCATATTCTTAGCATTTTTAGTGAAGATAGCTACTCCCCCACTTCGATGAGATGTCCTGCAATACGACGTTTTCAATGAATAGTTTGGAATATAAGTTGTGACAATTCATCTTCTTTTAAACCATGCTCTGTGAAAATAGCTATATCAGGAGCCTCTTCTTTAAAAAATACTTCGATTCTATCTATTTTGTTACGAATGTATTGAATATTCTGATGGAACACAGTGAGTACCGGTACTTCCCTATCATCCCTTATTACTTTATCGTTGCTTTTGCATATTGAAGTAGATTTACTTAATCTCTTAGAATCTTGAGAGCCTATCAGATTGCTACAAGAGTTCCTTCCACTAATGCTATCCTGATTTTTTGATCGATTAACGTCTTTTACAATTGAAGATATGAATTTATCATCTGAAACTAGTTTCCCTTCCCGGTTTTGAGCCACTTTACTAAAAAAGGTTCGTTAGATGATTGTTTAGGAGAATTATTGACAGTAGATTGCAAACGACTTTCAATCAGCTCTGCCAGCCTATTACAAAATATTACTTTGCCAGATTGATTTAGATGTAGACCATGATTAGTGAAGTTTTGTTTTTTCAGCCTTTCATTTAGAAAACAAATCCCCAACTGCTTAGAATTCTTTTTTTTTAGGCTATTGATTGTATTATGAATTGATTTATTTGTTGACTTAATGGCTTCATTTAGCTCTGGCCTATCAAACCTATACGGAATTGTACTTATTATTACATTAGTTTTTTGGCTGAGTGGCACAATCTCTTTAATTTTTCCATTTATTTCAGGAAGATGTTTTAGATTAGGTTCATTTATATTGTTTGAGCCACCCAGTACTATTAGAAAATCGTTTTTTCCAAAATCTTTAGTTTGTTCCTGTGCTGACTCTACGATAGCGTTTATAGTGCCCCTTGGTTTGAAAAAGCTCTGAACTTCATACTTATTTTTTAATCTTTTATTTAGTAGGTCACTACAGTCTCGTCCATGACTGGATGTCAAGAGCAGTACTCTACCTTTCCTATCGTTATTTGCCCTTACTTTAGTTTTGGTTGCTGTTTGCAAAACCTGACTATACGTTTTTGTTTGACCATTTCTATTTATTTTTTCCCCATTTGATTTAGGTTCTACTTTTTTTGTATTGATCAGAGGTTCAGATCTTACATTAGCCAAGTTTATTTTTGATTTTAATATTTCGATTTCCTCTGACATAGACCTACATTGACTCGTGAGATTTAGTATTTCAGTTTTATGGTCTTCCTGCTGCAATTTTACAATAACTTCCAGAGATTTTATGTGATCCACTAACCCTATTCGTTCTTCCTCAGAATTTTTTAGTGATGTTTCTAATTTTGTTTTCAATTTGGTGTGATCACTCAATAGTTTAGCAACCTTTAGATAACAATATGACTGACGAGGAGAGCGAAAGAGTTTTAAGAAAAGTAAAGAGTATATTGTTGAAAGTTTCATGAATTTTTTCACGGAAGTTTTTACCACCAACCACCATAATTTGTGTTTGCAAGTTTAGTTGGCAGAGGCATTCACTTGTTCCACCATAATTAGCGCTCTCCTCATAGACCATCTTTGCAATTAGCGCAGCATCTCTCCTCTGGGAAATTATGTACTTATCTTGCAAGTAACTTTAGACGTCTGTTGATCACTGTGTATTCAGTTTATGCCATCAGTTAAATTACTAATATTGTACGTAAGACTTATTCTGTGCGCAAATTTTCAGTATAAAAACGTAAGTATAATTAAAAATTATATGTAGATATTATAAAAAGTATGTAGATATTAGGTAGGTATATCATGCTTACATATTATGTATAAGCTGAAATTCATATTATGGTTCAAAGTTTCGGGATAAAAGCTCAGTACCAAATACTTTGTTCTATTAGTGGAGGAGTCCACCCTAATAAAGGCATTTAATCAATCAATTAATCCTATTAAATATGAGATACCTATGTGATATTAATTTTGTTGTTGTTGACATTCAGGTTATCAATGGAAACGCCTTACCTAAACGTTATCGTACCAGAAAGATAGAAATTCTTAGAATCTTACAAAAAGTTGTAAAGAAATTTCCATGCTAAAGAAAATTGGAAATCGGATTCATATTTCAACTTGATGATATTTCAGTATGAAGTGCAATGATGGAGTTATCTTATAAAATTTACGGCCGGTTGCACAAAGGCCAATTAAATTTAATCCCCGTAGAATGACGTCAATCTACGGAAATTAAACTTAATGGAGAGAATTTAGTTGTACAAAGGACAATTACAAGCGATAACGCCGATTAGGGTAACCGGTGTAAAAGATATTTAAAGATCACCGATGATTAAATCTCAGTAATGCCCGTTAAGTTACATTTTATAGGTTATGTTTGTTGTACCAGAACACGGAACTTCAAATTAGGTCGTAGGTGTTGAAAACCTTTCAAAAATCTATTAAGAATATAATATTGAGATAGTTGAATAATGATAAATAATTCACAATGACATGATTCTAATTCATCTTTTTTCTCAACTTCAGAATCAGCTGTTGATGAAATTACAGTGTAGCCAGATTGTGCCCATTCGGTTACGAAAATTAACTAATGCATCTTTGTGCAATAGAAATAAACACGTTACACTTACGACGGTTAGTTAACTGACATTAAACTCCTTATTTAATTGGCTTTCGTGCAACCGACCGAGAATGTTCAGTATTTTATATTTCATCTAGAAAAAATAGAGGATTTAGTGGGTTTCAAATGCAACCTGCTCATCCAACTTCAACTTCTACCCATCCATAGGCCATATAAATTTACATTGAGGCATATTATTGACTAAAATTCCACCCATCTTCATGGGCTGCTCATACGGAGCCCATAAATTCATCCACTGGAACTACTACTGAGTTTAACTGGAGAGAAGAGCGAGTGTGGAATTCAGATAGAATTGGTCAGATAAACTAACTGTACGAGAATTGTTCACTCTGTACGAGAATGTTCGTTCTCGAGCTGCTCTAATTAAATTTACGTCAGCCGAAATGCCAGAGGTGAAATAACCGCAATTTACATGAGAATTTATTCTATGAGTTTTTCCTATCTGTCCAGTTTTACAGCTGTGAAATACGGAGCTTTTTAGTATGAATTGCCTTATCTCTGGAATAAAATTTATATCAGTGCATTATTTCATATCATTAATTTGAAGCCTACAACTACTAGAATCTAATGCTCTTACATTTCCATCTTTCATGCGTATCTCCACCCAGAAATAGTCTAATAATTAGGTTTAAATATTTAAATTGAGTGGTTCGGCAAATTCAAACTTTTTATTCAATACATTTTACTGTTGAATTGGATGATATCGACTTTGGTGGTAGCTCAATGTTCCTAGTTAATGTTCTCAGATTTTTCTCGAGAATTGTGTACTTCTTTCCCTTGAAGCATAAACTCTTTCTATTTTTCCCCTTCCTTTTTAAAAATGTTTAATGCCAGTATTATTTTAAACTGACAAAGGAAAAGCGAAAAAATTTCTTTGTTTGTGTTTACACTGAATACGATATTCTTGAATTTCTTGATCCATAATTATCTGCGTTGTTAATATTAACTTTTTATGGTAAATTTAACTACTTGCAGTCAATTTTAATTGAGAATAAATAAATATTCACTCAAGTAGGCTGAAACGTTTTCGAATCATAACAATTCATTTTCAACAGACCTTTTGAAAATGAATCGTCATGATTCGAAAACGTTTCAGCCTACGTGAGTAAATATTTATTTATTCTCAATTAAAATTGACTGCAAGTCGTTGAATTTACCATAAAAAGTTAATGAATACCATATTTAAAAATGAAATTGATGAGTTGGACCTACAGTTTTAGGTGGGTTCCGAACCACTAGCAAGTGATTTTACAGCAGAGAACTGAGTCTTTTTGGCTGTCTAGTCCAATCGGTCACCCTTACAGATAGGGCCCAGGAGAGTTACTTATCTAATCTGATTGAACAGATACCTGCTACGGCACACGGATGTCACGTACTTATAGATAGGCTTTTTGAATACAAAATGTATTGCTCTACTGTCTACAATGGAGAAAATTTTCAAAATGAATTAGCTTAGGAAGATTATAAAGGGAGTAAAACAGAAACAATTTCACTTTTTAATTCATTTCGAATACCCTCACCAATGTATTACTCAACTTCACCAATAACAACATAGTCTTTTATCGGAGTTTTGAGTGGAAAAGAGAGCCGGCTTCGCCCTAACTCTTCCCTCCCAGGTATCTAATAAAGGCAATAAATATAGAAAAAACACAAAAAATTCACGAACTGAACCAATTAATTAATTACGAGAGGTGTGAATAACTCAGTTTTAATGAGAATTGTATTGCAACTGAATAGCCTAATGGAGCGACCGGTACATAAAACGGATGCGGCCAAACTGACCCAGTTTTCAATCTTTCAGACTGACCAAGTTTTCAGCAAAATTCCAGGAACTCAGAATAATTAGAAGGAAGGGTTTGTCATCTTTTTTTTAAAACGTACTGTGTACTGTACAAAGTGTTTGTTCAGAGCTCTTTGAAATAAGGTTTAAATTTAATAATTCTTCTTTGACCTTTCTGCTGACAAGCTGTCTCAACCTTTTTCGGGGTTACCCGCTCAAAAGTTTTGTAAAGTTTTTCAATTAATGAACACCCACTCAGTCAAAACGGATGGACATTTTACCTAAAAACAGCTTGTGGCCTCTGCTTTCACTTTCGTACCTGGAACTTTTCCAATTTTTCATAATGTGGACTGTTCCCTTATCTTATTCCTTTGTCGATAGGATCCTCAAATTTTATTATGCTTCTTTTTTTCATTTTCCAAACTCTTATTTCAAGTTATCTCTTGTATGTTAGCTTAAGGTAGGGGCTAATTCAGGGGTCGGGTTAAAAGGGATATATTCCCTTTTTATTATCTGTTACTCCTTCCCCGAGAAAAATTTCTGGAGTCGCCCCTGTCATGGCGTTTTTTTTTTTTTTTTTTTTTTGGGAGGATGAAGCCCACATAGGTCTGAGACCTATGCGTGGGTAATGAGTTGGATGATGGTGATTGATGAGTTGGACCTACAGTTTTAGGTGGGTTCCGAACCACCGGGAAGTGATTTTACAGCAGAGACCAGTATCCTTTTTGCTGGCCAATCTAATCGGTCACCGTTACGAACAGGACCTACGAGAACGTAGCTTATCTCTGATTGAACAGATGCCTGCTATGGCTCGCGGCTGTAAACTTAACTAATTCAAGTTTCTCTGTTTTTTTTCTCTCTTTTTTAAAGAATTGTATGTTATGTCGACATGACATTATGCCCGAATAATTACAATAGCTTGAGATTTTGAGTTTCGTTTGAAAATACTTAGTATGAAGATTGAAACTGAAAATACAAAAAAAAAACTTTTAGTAAATTTATGTATATTTTGAGGAACTGAAACTCCTTATTTCAATATTTTCAGGACTAATTTACTCCATTATTTTTAAGCAATTCCTAGTATTTTCAGAACTCACCTAACCTAACCGAACCTAACCTGACCAGTGCTTGGATTGAAACAATTAGTACAATTCTCATTCACGGAAATTTAACTACTACTTCATCTATGAAGAGCAAGTTTATCTTTACTAATATAAGAAGTGTGCTGTTCATTTAGTTTCGAGATTAAAAATACTAAATTATATATTTTTTAGAAAATTTTTATTCGTTTACAAAAAACTGAAAGACTAATTTACTTCATTATTTTGCATCAATTCTTACAACCGCATCAATTAGAATTAATGTACGGAATGAAATAGTACTTACTATCTTTCAGCAATTATTTTCGGCCTTGTATGTGAGGTCGGGAAACTATTTATTGATTAGTAGCGTCAGTAGAATCGTCCACCTAGATAGTCTTCCCCGTTCAATTATTAAATACCCACCTGTTGCTAATAGTTTTATTGACCAACACAATAAACCGCATTTCCACAATAGAATTAAGTCTGCTTTGGCTAACTCTACCGCTGAAGTTCAATTTTCATGACTTATTTGTTGTTTTCACCTCTCTGTTAAAATGAGTATGAAATTCAAAAATTGATATGAGTATTAAATCTCTGTTAAAATAAATATGTATATATTTTTTTGAGGATGAACCCCACATAGGTGTGAGACCTGTGCGTGGGTAATGAGTTGGATGATGGCGATTGATGAGCTACACCTACAGTTTTAGGTGGGTTCCGAACCACCGGGAAGTGATTTTACAGAAGAGAACAGTGTCTTTTTTGCTGGCCAATCTAATCGGTCACATTCAGTTCCAGTGCAATGATCTTTCTGTACAGAATTCACATTGTAATAAGATTTTCTCTGATTCCATCTTGATGTTGAATAAACAAGCTGAAAATTAGCAATAAAATACTTCTTGGTTATTGTTTGAAGGTTTATGATTATTCTTTCCACCAAGCATTCTGTAGCCTGGCCTCAGCACTCGTCTAACGGCGATTTCTCCTATTAATAATTCATGATTATCTTTTGATAATGTCCATCATTTCATGAATAATATTTAATATTTCATCATTTATTTTGCCGTGTCCATTTCTTTATCGTGACTAGTTGAAAGATGTTGTTGGCCTACACAACAAATACTGGTAGGTTGTTAGTTTTCCGTTGACCTGTATTTTGAAGTATCAATATATTTTTTTTTCTCTCACCAAAGGTGATTCATCCACCTTTCTCTCACTGATAGAATTATTTAATTCAAATATTCTACAGATTTAAATTGAATGATCTTGATCACTATAAATAATAGTGATTGATTTCTATTTTTTTATTGCGGATGATGCCCAGATGAGTCTAGTGACTTGTGCGTGGGTAATGAGGTAAATGGGTGAATGATGAGAAACATCCATGGCTGAATGAGATTCAAACCCAAGGCTACAGGAAACGAAGCCAGCCAGAGCCCTATCTTATCTCAGACAAGCGCTCCAACCAACTGCACCACCAGAGCCATTTTATCATACTTCCTTAATTTCTCCGTTGCACAGTTATGAAATGACTTTCTTTAGTAATGGCGAAGGTGATATTGTGGAAGGTATCCATAATGAATAATAAGACGAAATTGTCACAATTGTGACAATTTCGTCTTATTATTCGTTATGAAATGACTTGTAACTACAGTAGAAACATTTCTGTCTCAGTAGGCCTATCAGTCTACTCGACTGATCTCCTTCTAAATACCCCATTTTTGAGGCAACCCGTAAAAAAACATAATTCGGTTTCTCTTTATTCTGCGTACGTATTCGAATCAAGATGTTGCTTACAATGTTCGTATGATGTGTTGAAACGAATTAGTGTTAATATGAAGAAAAAGAAGAAATGGAAGAAAAAAAAGAAGGAGGAGAAAAAGAAGTGAAGAAGAAGGCATCGTGAATGGTGGAAGGAGGAGGAGGAGGAGGAGGAAAATAAGAAGAGGGATAAAAAAGAGACTAGATAAAGAGGATAAAATTGAAGGTTTAAAAATAGGGAATTGCGATGTTTTAGGAATTCACATTCAATTGAATCAGGCAACCTGCTAGTTGTTTGAAAGGCAACATCAAATTTCATGTATACTATGTTGTCAAAGGAAGTCTAGGGACCGATACGAAAATAGCATTTCGGGAGCATTGAAATAACGCGAAATGTCAGCATTGAATGTCTCCGTTGGGGGAAAGAATGAAGGTGTTCAAACACCTAGACACTAGCCAAAGGTCAAAATTGTAAGGTTACAAAGGTTCCACTGTTCCCATTTGAACGCGAAGAAGGTTAACGGTGGATCAATGATGACACGCGATCAAAATGTTAAATAGGTGCTAGAATTTCGAGAACAGGGTCGTTGGTATTCAGGCGAGTGTCTCTGTGGGCAGGGCACCATTATCGACCGAATACAGGGTGAACCGTGTGTCGTCCAACAAAAAACATTCAGATCTCGCTTCAAATTCGACGGCATCGTGACAAATAAAATTGCAAAACAACATAAATGATTCTGGACACATACTAGGCTACTGCAACCTTCGCGTACATCTGTGAGGACAGCATTTATTATAAGTAATGCATTGAATTAGCTGGATCAGGCTCAAAGGCTGTGAAGAAGATAGTCGCCAAATTACCCATAATAAATCGTGGCTTCAAGCTGGCTAACCAGCCGTTTATTTACATACGAATAGAGTTGTAACCGCTATATTGCTTCTGAATAGTCTCTGGTAAGAACCGCATCGTGTGATTCACGCTTAGTAATATTTTCATTGATAATATGTTTGCTCAGCCATATTGGTGTTATAAATTTCAGAACATAACTTACTTCACCGAGTAAGGATTTATATGATTATTATGAGTCAGATATTGGACGATATTCATGACGAATGACTATATTCGATATTATTTTCTTGTAAATATGCTTTATTGAATAAATAAATTATCTTATCTGATGAATTTCAAAACATAACTATTTTTTAACAAAAAAAAGAAAAGAAATTGCTAAAAATAAAGAACTGAACTGAAATATTCTTCACAATATTTTATTGCTTAATAATTCACATTCAATAGCGGTATTCATTGACTTGCTTATGAATGAATTAATGGCCACACTACTAGTAAAAGTGGTTCATTTTTTCTTCCAAAATATGTAAACTGGTGTATGCTGTAATTTTTGCAGATGGAAATCTATTATATTATATTATTATAACTTCGCAGAGAAAATTGGAATTTATATGAGTATGAGAAGTATGAGCAATATTATAAATATTTATTTTTATTGTGTAATCACTTGTAGGCTATACTGACTTGACGTAATATGTTTTCAACATTTATTCCGCAAATTTTTATTTTTAGATAACGCCATTTGATAATGCAGTATTGCGGGGTTACAATCAATTCCCAGTATTGGCTGTTGAGTATTAGGCAGGCCATTCACGTGACGTTGTTTTGGATTTTTTTACAAATCGTTTCTGTATTTATTTAAACTTATTATTATATTTCAATATACTGGAAAGGTTCACCTGTA